>SEOQ01000357.1:0-26671 GCA_004679275.1 Dentipellis fragilis
GGCGCTTTTTTATTAGGTAATATGGCACGTGCTTGTATATGTAAGCACATTAATATCATGAGCTTTGCTCCCCGAGGCTGTAATGCACCTGTAGCACTCTTGCAACAGCAACGGGACATCATACAAAACAGCATCCTGTCTCCGACGCCCTTCAGGAAAATTTCACGGGAATCAGGTCACACTTGCTGACACGGTGACTGGATGGAGTTTTGGCGGTTTTATTAGGGTTAGGGTTAGCATCCTGGATTTTTTTTAAATGGCGGATTTACTCTAGAATAGGGGTGGTTTCGTGCTAAATACGTGATCCCGAGTTCCAAAAAAAATAATTGCACCTTGACATGAAGTGACAAACTCAACCATACACTCACTGGATTCAACTGCGAGCAGTCGACCCGAAAGTGACCAATAGATCTAAGTAAGGTGGCATCCACCACCTTTGCTCCAAACGACCAGGCGAGCCAACATCCACATAACGATCTCTCCGCAAGGACAACAAGCACAAGCCGCGACATAGATTACACACTATGGTATACAAACACATTCTCATTCTACATATGCTCACACACATCACACGCACTTCCACCCGCCCCGGGCCTCGTGGCGGCCCTCCCAGTTGCCGGAATCTGCATTGAGCGTCCACACAACTCGCATGTTGCTGAGCCATACAACGACAATCTCGAGCGTGGGCGAGTACGTGTGCGTCTCGGCAACGAGTGCGCGCTGGAGCGAGAACGGCGGAGGAGGGCTCCACAGTGCAAGGTCGAACTCGAGGGAGCGGAGCTTGTCGAACGAGCGCAGCGCTGCGTGGCATGCCATACGCTGGGGCACATGGGTTTACATCAGTATTATTACAAAAGACGCGACATGCAGAGGGAAGGACGCACGTTGCCCGGCGGGAGCGTGAGCGAGCCGAGGTGCAGCAGCTGTGGGCACGCGGCGCCGATCATACGGATGATGTCCGCGGTACGCGCCTCGGGCATATCCTGGATGTTCAGCGCGCGGAGGGTGCCGCGCTTGCCACGAAGAATGGGGAGCAGGGACTCGGGGTCGCCGCGCGGCTCGGGGCTGATGCAGAGTTGGAGGTGGGTGAGCGGGCTCGCGGAGAGGTCGTGCGCGACGCGCAGGGGGCCCTCGAAGACAGCGAGGTTCGGGAGGATGGGCTCCTCTGGCGGGAGGTGGTCGCGGATCGAGGACGGCGCTGCAGAGGATGACGGAGACGCAGATGAAGATGGGGGCCCACCGAAGGCCTCGATCTGCAGCGTGCGAAGAGACGGCTGGTGCGCGAGGAAGGCGGCAAGGTGCGGGCCCCATGGGAGGAAGATGCGCGCGTCGCGCAGACGGAAGGGCGCCTGTGGGGGAAGCACGGACGCGTGCGCGGGCTGCGAGGGGCCGCCCGACATGTCGGCGAGGACGAGCGTCTCGAGCGCGGGTAGTGCGGTGAGCGCTAGCTGTAGCGCATGCCAGAACGCGGAAGGTAGCGGCACGCGGGCACGGTGCCGGTCGCGGTAGAGTTGCAGAGAGCGTACATGCTGGGCGAGGACGGGAGAATGTGCGACAGCTTGGAGAGCCATGTAGGCGGTGGAGACGTCGTCGAAGGCGAGCATCGTGTAAAGCAGGCGGGTGGCGGGAACAGAGAGCACCTTGTTCGTCCGCGCGAGGGCGGCGACGTCAAATGGAGGCGCGGTGTATGCTACGACCGTGCTGGCGATCCGAGGATCTTGAAAAGCGAGGGTGGAGGCGCCGGGCATGGCAAGCACTGCGAAAAGTTACGATCCTAGCCTGTTAGTGCTTTGTCCTTAAGACGGATACAGACACGGCAAATGGAGAGTACCATATCGGCGTTGGATAGCAGTGAAATAGTAGCTGGTATAGATGCATTTAGGTGGATGGTACCTATAGCGCTCCCTATTTCACGGCTCTTTCACGCCGACATAGCACACTGCTCCGCCGTGAGTGTTCAATGAGGTTCTCTGCTCACCTATTAACCTCGACTCGCTCTATATTGCTTCTGTATCTCTTGGATACCCCTTGACGCGCCGAAGTGGTAGAAATGTCGAACAGGGTGATATAGTAGCTACGACCCAGACTTGTTAGCACACCACGAGTATCGACACATACAACACTGTGCTCACCTGTCTTGTCCCAGGCACTCTAGATCGCTGGGCCGTAGTCTGTGTGTTCTACCTTGATGTCGTAAGAAGGTATGGAGGTTGGAGAGGGTGGGCCACAAGTTAAACGTCTGCGAGTCTTTGTTCTCAGACGAGTTCTGATTGGGATAGGATAGTGTGCGAGCTCTCGCCCTGCCTGTACGTAGCTGAAGTATTAGAAGACAAAAATACAGAGCCCGGGAATGACTAGGATATACCTTGGCTTGACAAGTGATGTAGAAGGATAATACCATAGTTTGCGGCATAAAGAAGTTGAACAAGTAGAAGAAACAAAGACGGCTTATGTCAGACATCTCCTAGTACGCGACTAAGGCATGGCAGACTCAGACTGGGACTGGGACTAGAGCATGGACGGCGAATTCGGTTTCAATTTATCAAAACTGCCGCAGGCTCTACAACGAACAAAATATATAGACCGCACGTCTGCCGTCTCTGCTGTAGGTAGACCTCGCTTCATTCGCAAAGCAAAAACAACGGAAGAAAAAGAAGGAAAGCGAGCGCGGAAGCAGTAATGTCGACGACCCTCTGAGAAGCTGAAACATATACTAAAGAGCGTAGGCATTATGTTGAACACAACAGGAAATAGCAGACTTCGATGAGACTGGGAGAGGAGGTATGGAGGTATGATGTGTGGGTGGCGTGGTATAGATACAGATGCAAGCGAATCGACAATGGCCTTGCGAGACGGCTAGAACGTCTCCTCTTCATCGACAGCGGGCCCGCCTTCGGGCACTTCGAAGCCATCCTGGACGTTCTATCATGAGCTTAGCATTAACGTGCACGTACAATCAAGCACGCACCTCTGTCGAGTACAGAATCTTTTGGATCTGGCGCAGGACCTCGTCGTCGCTGCCCGCGGCCTCGAGCGTCTCCATCTGTTGCTGCACCAGGATCTCGATGTCACGCAGCTGTACGGCGATCAACTATCAGCGACACGAGAAAATCATCCACAAAACCGCCACGCACCTTCTCAAAGTAAAAGTCGCGCTCCTTCTCGAGACCCTCCATGTGCGACGACAGCTCGCGGTTCTGTGCCTGCAGCTGGAGAAGCTGCTCATGGTTCGCTGCCGCGGAGCTCCCGGCCCTATGCCCTCCGATCGGCGTCTTGCCCCCACTGCGCCCCGCCCCGGCGTGCAGCCCCGCGCCGCCACCGCCACCTGCGCGGCCGAGCGGCGCAATTGTGGCAGGCGTATCCGTCGGCTGCCCACGTCGTCGGCCCACAGGGTCATAGGGCTGTCCGCCATAGTTCGAATCCCAGAAGCGCTTTATCCACTGCAGGAACTCGAGGTTGTCCCTGCGAACATGGTTAGGCGCGTGACTTGGACAGATTGAACGGACATGACACGTACTGCATCTTGCACTTCACGAGCTTCTCGACGGGTATGGGCTGTAGCGGGCGTCGACATTAGCGTCGGTGATGGTGAAAGACGACGAGCGCGCACCTTTTCGATCCGCTTCGTCTTGAAGATGTTCTGCATGACTTTGAAGTTCGCGATGAACTCGTACTCGTGCTTCGCGTTCATCTTCACGCGCGTCATCGGTACATCGCCTGAGAATCCGCTATCAGCACCATCTGCTCGTGCCACGAACGCAGAAAACAACGCACCATAGACAGAGTCGAGGATCTGGCAGTACGCCGCGCCCGTGCCGCACTGCTCGATCTTCGAGTAGTTAAGCTGGAGCAGGTCATTCAGCCAGGCGAGGAGTTCAGATCGCGACTCTCCCATGGTTGTGTAGTGTCGAGAGGTGTAGAAGACGAGGGACAAAGGTCGAAGACGAGGACGATGTGAAGGCGCCGCAGAGTCAGACAGAGGGAACTAATCCAAGTGGCGTGATCGTGGGAAAACCACTTAGCGGGTTTCGCCTAACATTCGACAATTTATTTCATTTACGACCCTTGATCGACAGCCGCCGACAGCCTTGCGCACCCCCAACGTCGCTTGAAGACAACTCGAAGAGCTCATTAGAATGTGCTAGTTAATTCTGAGGGAAGATTCCTTCCACATGGATAGCTACGGCAGAATTTCTAGCGCTGTCTGTTTCAGCGGGCTAAATAATTTAATGTGGTTGATTTGTTCTTATTTGCACTCTTATCGAACTTCTAGATAAAAGTCGACGGGTGTTCGACGGTTTTGAAGTGAACAAATCATGGCACAAAAATGGGATATTCAAATCTCCTTTCGTCGTCACTGATGCTCTACCTTTGTAGCTATCGGTACCACATTTTTGTATCACTGAACAAGGGTGCTGGGCCGCTTTCAAGTACTTTATTCAACTTTCTCGTCGAAAGCTCAAGTAGATTCGGACGTGTCGCGGAAAGGAGTGTAAATAAAGCTATAGTACATCATGTTGTATGTCTAGAGTCAGTCATTATAAGAATGTATATCCACCCCGCTACTAGATCCCAATCGTAGATTGATATCCTTTTGACAAACAGATACCTCACACCTTCGCGCACGGACGCGAATCTACGCTGAACCGCGCCCACGCAACAAACACCGCCCCTATAAGCAATGTCGACCCAGCAAGCGCGATCACGCCCGTATACGATCCGCCCGCGAGTCCAATCAACGCCCCAGCCGCAGGACCGCCAAACAGCGACCTGTGCGTAGGTCATGTCAGTAACGGCACGGTAGACACACCAAAGCAAAAGCGACCCACGGAATCGACACCACAGTATACAGCATCCCCACACGCGCACCAATCCGCCGCACGTCCGAGATGTGCGCGACACACGGCGTGATCACCGCGATCACTGCCCCACTCGCGAATCCATACACCGCCGCGAACGCCACCACCAGCCGCGCCGGCATCCCGCTCGCGCCCTCCAGCCCGCCGCGCCGCAAGCACCTCGTGCGCGTTCCCGGACCCGGCCGGCAGCCACAGCGCGAAGCACGACAGCCCCGCCAGCGTCACCGCCGGCACCAGCGTGTTGTAGGGNCCGATGCGGTCCGCGATCAGCGGCGGGAGCGTGCGTCCGAGCACCGACGCCGCNTTGAGGATCGCGAGCGACGTCGAAAACGAGCCCGATCCAGAGGGCCGAGAGACGTCGTGCTCTTGCACGCGCGCGATCGCCTGCGTGTACGACGTGATGAAGAAGTACGGAATGAACAAGCCTGACACGGCTCCCTCATCAGCAAACACCATGCGAAATACATCGAACGCCGCGTACCGAAACACACGAACGCGCACCCCACCGCGAGTAGCATGAACCGCCCATCCTTCACCGCCGCGACGTCCACCCAGCCCACGCCGCCCCGCCGCCGTGCCCCCGCCGCCGGACGCATGCCNGCGTGACCATCGGCAGCCGCGAGCGCGCAGCATGCCAGCGAGACGAACCCCACGATGCGCACCGCCCACGCAAACCCCACCAGCGCAAACAGGCGCGGGAAGACGATGGGAAACACGGTGCCACCTGCATCTCCGACACACGGATCGCGGTCAGCGCGCGGACGACGGAAACGGAAAAGGCCAGCGCACCGACGCCGGATCCCGCAGACGCCAGGCCTATTGCGGTCGCGCGGCTTTTTTGGAAGTGCGTTGCGATAGACGCCAGTGAGCAATAGAACCTTTTGCGTGTTAGCTTTCCCTAGACCGGAGAGAAGACGTGACATACAGCATGGCGACCCCGACGCTGAACAGTGCACCCTGCGCCAGCATGAACTGGTAGTAGCGCGTGCACAGGCTCGTCATCATGAGCGCGAACACCATCACGAACGAGCCCGCCGCGAGGATGTAGCGCGGACCATATGTGTCGAATGCGTGGCCCACAAATGTGCCCTGTATCCCGATCTCGGTCAGCACGTGCGCGCAGGCCGTAGGGAAAGGCAGACGACGCACCGAGAAGAAAAACACCCAAAGCTGCACTGATCCGATCCACGCGATCGTCGACGGTGGGAGGTGGCTCAGCTGGTGTTGCGCATACCACGCCTGGAACGTCCCGAACGCGTTCAGCTGTCCGAACGAGCAGAATAGCGCGAGGAACCCGCCGGCGACAGCGAGCCACGCCCATACGCCTGCCGTCCTCTCGCGAGACCTGCGCGAGCGTTGCGTCCACGTCGCCCGAGAAGCGCGGAGGTGTCAGTGAGGCTGGACGCTGCTCCGCGAACGAGACCTTGTTCTCAGGTGGTGAGAACTCCTTGTGGATTGTCTCCTCGTCTGCATCCATGGCATGAAGTAGAGAGGGTGATGACCCGAGGATGATGGTGGGCGAGAAGACAAGGCCAGTTTTGCGCTGCGGACGGCTTCCCCTACGTATGATGTGACAGCAACCTTAGCTGGGAGGATGTCTGCCCAGAAGGACGCGAAGCTGATGACGCGCTAGAGCTTCTATGAGGGAAGCGGGCTTATGAATGACTTGGTTCCAGAGGTCCGTGGTACACGGTTCATACTAGTGTAAATACGACGTGGGGAGCGGGCAGGGCGTATGTCGAACAAGTGATTGCCCCTGTCTTCCGACAGCACGATGCAGAATGCAGAATACACACGAGCCGCGTCCTCGACAAAATTCCGCGCAGGTCGCATCTTGCCAAAGGAAATGCGGCATTCGCTGTGACACTTGGTGGAATGATGTGCTGTCGAATGTCGAGATGCATCACCGCGGCGGATGCGGCGTATAGGGGCAGTACCGCGGATTACTTGTGAAGACCTAGAGGAAGCACATAAGGTCAGGCGCGAACGCCACGGACGGGAGGTGTGCATACGTAGTTGCGTACCATAAGTAGGGAAGATGTACTCTGCATTATGAACGACCATAAACAGCTACCGACATTCCCAAACACGCTCAATTTCCGCAGCTGGACTCCGAGCCTGCCCGAAACGGTAGGCGTTTCGTCCTCGGTAGACCGAGGTGACAAAATTTGCCGATTACAGCGCACACAGGAGTGAACACGGACAAGCCAGGTGGCATTTCTGACTGGAACAGGGATGATGAGAGCGTGCGGCCCGATTAGACGCTGGCATGGAAGCGTCGAGCTCCCCAGCCGGCGGAACGAGTGGCAGCACGCTGGTAGGTGGGCGTCGTAACGAAGTCGAGGGAGTCCATGAAGGAGAACATAATAAGTATTGGGAGGGAGGAGAAGTTAAGTACAAATTATTAACGCTATATGTAAGGTACAGTGTCGGCTTTTTCCGGCTCCTCTCGAGTCGTCGGCCTGAGCCGGCAAAAGAAGTTGTACATATTCTCTTGCACACTGGTGACTGCAGTCGCCAATCGAGCGGCCCCGATATTCAGCAGATGTAAAAAATAAAAATAAAACATATTTTGCCACGCTTCATCAAGAGTCTTGGTCGATGTGTTGCGGGACGGTCCGAAGTGGCGGTGAACGTATTATGTCTTTCTGGTTCTCTTTCAATGCTAGCAGCCCGACGTGCCTGGAAACAGGAACTAATTGCACAGGTTCGAAGCTAGTCGTCCATGTTCAAACTATCAGCTTATCTGTGCAACCCCAGAATTGTCGTTTCAGCGAGCGCGGGATTGCATTCCGCCTCAATGACTCACGACATTAGCCGCCTCACGAACCCGGCTTGCGCCGACTGATAAACTCAAAGTCTTCCTGCTTCCGCCATCAAGATTGCATACGTCTACAGAGTACGGAACAATTGCGCTATCCTTTCGTATGTTCGCAGGAGGCACGAGATCTAGGACCTCCACGCGAGCACACCGTATCTTTATGTCGGGCCATGGCTTTCAACACAGCATGGCAGATGCTTGATAGATTCGGAAACGCTGAAGACAGTGAACTAATTCGCACCTGCATTATATACACGCTGATGCAATTATCCCACTCTCTTCTTTATGCCAGGTGCATGCATGTCGTGATGTTCCACGACTTTTCACTTTCGCGACGCGAAGGCTGGTGGCGAACGCACTGCAAGAATTTCGGCAACTCGATATCTGNCCCGGATTTTTTGTGGGGTCCAAATGTACCGACGGAATCGTATTCCGCACAGGGGCTGTTGAATGCACGAACTCACAGCATTGTATATCATCGACATTGCCATTGTCTGTGCCGTGGCACTTCATTCCGTACCATGCACCGTTATTTTCCAAAGTGGGACAGGGCGAGCGTATCCGTTTCCTCGCCACCAAAGACACCAGTGTGCCTTCGCCCATATATGAAGGGCGTCATTAATCGGACATGCTTTTCTCCGGTACACCCAACAACTTCTCCTCATCATGTGCGGACAAGAATACTACGTGGTGCGTAATTTCCGTCACATGAATCAGATGCCTTGCAACCCCTAATTGTTGGACTCTTCGATAGACCTTCATGGCGGCCCTTTTGGTGAGAATAAACAAGTATCACATATGTACGTGTCTCTTACAAGGTGCTTTGTGGGCAGACGGAGGCCGTCTCATACGGTGCGGATTCATATCGGACGAGCGCGCATAGCTGGTACTGATCAGACATATTTTCAGGTGTCTACGCGGCGCTCTTTGCGGGCAGCGTTTACGTCCTGCTCTTCGATCAAAGAAACAAGTACTTCCTAGCGGCCAGCATTTGTATGTTCGCTGCATGCACTGCACTGATAGCGCTGGATTTTGCCGAGGCATTTACGCAACGGATAACGGTTTCGAGCACTTTTTGCCAGGACGGGACTTGTTATACTTGTCCTGGCGTTCATGAGAGCGTGGCCGAAACCTTGCGTAAACTTCTGTTGGACACGATAATCCAAGCGATCTTCTCTACGAATCAGTAGGTCTCGCTCGTTTGAAGTGCTAGCCGGTAGCTTACCAGCAGTAAAAAATAGATTGGTCGCCGACATCGTGCTGGTTGGTATATATCACTTCCTTCCGCTCAAATAAATTGACCAAATTTGTAGATCTACCGATGCGCTGGCATTTGGGAATGGAAACGATGGGTTCTGACGCTTCCTGTTCTGTTCTCGCTCGCTAGCTGCGGTATGTTGCCGTACTTCGCTTCTGTGGTCGCAACGAAGTTGATCTTCTCGCATGCCAAAGCCTGTGGGTATTCGCAGGTGCCATCTCAAGTAAAACTCTATCGTATCAGGCGCGATGCCCCGCTTGGTTCTGGTCCCCCGCCTCAATGGTTTGCGGCCAGCGAATTGCGAGACCGGCTTGCAGTGGCGGCATTGCTGCTTTCCTTCGTGACGAGTATGCTTACTACTTCCCTCATCGGTGAGTCTGGACGATCAGACCCGTAGATGGCGCTGACAGGACATACACGGCTGTTTCTGTCAGCTTCACGTATTTGGTTCTTAGCGAGGGAGTCCAACAAGATACTGGGCAAGAGAGTGGCCTCGATACATCGCCATGCTATAGCCCTCGTGTAGGCTGTCCTCTTTTGATTGACATAGCCCTATCTCTTACATGTTGACTTTCAAAGCGTTGAATCTGGGGCCCTGTATTCTGTAGTCCTCTTGGCTGTTGTTATAACTTGGTATACCTCTCCAACGAACATCGTGAGTTGTCCCGCTCTATCATAATATCACTCTTCCAACGCATCTTTCTAGGAAATACCACAGAATGCAATGCATCAAATGCTGGTGAGCAGTACACACAATACTCTAGTCCCAGAGTCGAACTTATGTACCTTACAGGGGATCGCACCGACACTCATAATTGTCCGCGTTGGCCTTGGTCACAGCTTCGAAAATCAATATCCCATGAGTCTGGATGGCATAGGAGAGGTCTTGACTCCAGCTTCGCGCGATATCAATTTCGTGGAGCCCGAAGTCGAGCCGCGGCCCGACCTGGAAGCGAGGTGGACCAGGGATAAGCCCTTCAACGCCGAGGCGTTCGACGTACCGCTTACCGTCTACTCCATAGGCGTCTCGGACGCCGCGCCGGATTCGCCGTCCGTGGAGGTGGAGCCTAGCAGCCGTACTGACTTCGGAAGAACGATCGAGAGATCAAGTCGAAGCATAGGATCTGAGGCCAATGCCTAACGGCATGCTTCGAATCAACCTCGGGCCTGGCTCCCAACGAGAAAGCTTTTCTTTATTCTTTTTCTTCGCAGATAACCCATCCCAAAAATATTCCATTACGGTTTCGTATCGAGGGAAGGACACAGATTTTCCTCCGCTGTGTTCGACGCTGTCACGCTATATTTATTTATTTTAACTGTCTCGGTTCTTGAAGGTACTGAGAGCTCGAATAACATATATCAAATTCACGTCATCCTTGCTATGTGCCATCTTTGGACCAACTTGTTGATTTGTCGCCTTGCCAATAACTCGATGGTTGGGATGGCGGCCACTACTAATCTAATCGAGTCGGCAATTGCCGGAGGTGCTGAAACTGGCCGCGTCACGTCACCGTGTGACAGTGTACTTGTATCTGAACTTGCCCTAGGCCCATTATTCTTCTAGTCGCGAACTGGCATCTTGACACGATAAGTTATTACATTTCTTCTATGTTAATCCTTTCACTGACCTGTATTCTACAAGTCAGAGGCAGACGTCAGCCTCCCGAAACATCGCTGTGGATTTCTGATGGTGCAAATTTGGACGAGAACCCAAGGAGCAATTTTATTCCTCGTCTTCGTGGAAGTCAAGCTGTCGGGCTACATATTCCTGAAGAGAAAACTGCGTCCTCTGAACCGATTATCCCAAGATTACCCGGAGATTTTTCCCTGTCGCAGACTATTCGTCTTCCAGAAATCACAGGGGTGTGTTCTTTCGAATTTTCATGAAACAGCACGGCTTGATGACACTAGAAGTCGTAGGTCACTTTGGAATCCCCTTTCGAGTGTGATTGTGTAGAAGAGGAAGAGAAGAGGAATTCGGTTCCGACGCAGTAGAGATGTGCGCTAGTTCTCTTCAGGTTACCCTGTTGGATCGAGCCGTTCAAGGTGGGATCACTTGGTCGTGATTAGCGTGTGCGCACATTCTCTGACCTATCTCCATTTAAGCTCCTCTGCCTTTGTGTGCGATGTCGCACATAGCCCAAGGAATTTCGGCCTCTTTTTGTCAGCAAACCTTTTCGACTGATCAGGACGCGGCAGCTGGACCCAATGACGCACTCAGCTGGCTTACTCTCCTTCAGCTTTTGTCACACGCGACAAAATCGGATGCACCCTATCCATGGCTTATCACACATCCCTCGCACGCCAGCCGTAGATCCAATTTTCCGTGCCGCGTCTGTCCCCGGTCCGTCCGACCTTGGCAAATTCGTACCTTTTGAGTCCAGGAAGTATTATGCTTGAACACTCGATGGAATCACCGCCATATGAACGCCTACGCTCCTAGGGTTCCGTGACCGGTCGGCTGGTATAGTCCTCCTCCCCTTTAATCCCATCGGAGATAGACGTACGCTGAAGTGTTATCCGGTCGCCAATTGGGCCCGCATAGACCCTGTTTCATGCGTCCGAGGATTCTTCACAAAGGCACTTACGTCCGTGCTTCATTTATCTGGAGTTGAGGAGCAAGGCGCGCGACTCGCGGACACCACGAGATACACAGATCAGGCATGGATCTGTCCTTGATAGTTCGTCTACCCCACTTACCCCCTTTCTGTGTTCAGATTGCGTCTCCTGGCTAGCACCACGCATTTCCGAGATTCATCGTGGAGTAAGTCTTCGCGTAAGTATTACGCTCTCCGCGTGCAGGCCTCACCGCGCGGCCGTGGCGCTGTCTGGCGCTGTGGCAAACCAGTACGGAATTGTGTGGCAGTTCTGGTGAGGATTTCCTTGTGCGTTGACGCGCTCGCTACACTCATTTTTTCTCGTGGCTGGGCTTAGGAGATACCGCAACGTGTCAACGTGAGAATTAAGCCAGATCCGGACGGTTAGATCCAGCTATCGGGATGCACTCATGCCCGCTTGGATCGCCTGTGAACCGCCGCACGCCAGAACACGAGAAGAAGAATATAATCCTTCAGCGCTTATGCAAAGTATCCTGTGGCCATCTCAGTTCAGCATCAGCCGTGACCTTGCGTCATACACTTGGGCCTGAACTCAGACTAGGAACCCATCGCCGCATTGCCAGTTAAGTGTCACATACTACGCACATTACGTCGCGCCGTGGTAGTACTATATCGCGAATGGCACATCTTCGAGCTTTACGATGCAACTCTTAGGTTTTTGAGTCATACGACCACGCTGTGCACTCGCTCCCGCTTGATGGGCAGTACCATGCCGTTATACCGTGTCACTTGCCCTCGCCCAATTGGGAAGGGCTTATCAACACGCCGCGGGTTACAGTCACCCGGCCATTGCTTTCATTGTTTGCTTTCTGAAGGCGCAGTCCGACGTTCCCTTGACGTGCAGGGGTACAATTGTTACGTCAGTTTGATTGGCTTGGTTCTCTGCGCCAAAATCTTCTTTCCTTGTATCCCGAAACAGAAGTCTATCACACTTCGACGAGTGACTGAGATCCGTAAATTTGCAATTAGGGAAAGCAGCTACTTCGGAGGCGAACAACGAGGTGCTCATAGAAATGAAGGGGGTCGACATGGCTTTTGTTACGAGACGAATTGACAGTACAACTACAATACGAGCGCCAAGTTACGTCCTGCATCTGGACCTAAAATTTATCCTACGTCGTGTCCCGTGAATCGAAGAGAATGCGATGTCGTTACGCACCGCTGGTTTCTGAATTGCCGGATATAGCTAAGGGAACGCTTGAATCCGCGAAGCGTAATGTACGTGTTGCGAAGATGAGAAGCAGGGCGAAAACAAGGTGCCCGAGACGAGCCACCGCGCAAATGAATGAAACGAGGCAAGAACTTGGTAAGAACAACGAAAAAACGTGATCGTCAGTAGCGATACTACCGAGAAGCGTACGAGCATGGGGTCAATCTCGAGCGAAAGCTCAACAACGACTCCCGCACTGCTATTTCGGCTATGAATCAACCGCGACGGCATCAACCTTGACACGGCGATGGGGCCACATGCTGAGCACATAGCCTATAGCAGGTCAGGAGTTGTCCAGCGCGACACTAGAGTAAGGCCACCAGCTGTGAGTATAGGGATGCAAGTGACGAAGATGTGTTATACTCACCAGCACCCTCGCGCGGTCTTTTATAACTGAAAACCAATCACCTGACGACACCGGACGTCGCAACCATCACCTGCAGAGATTTCGAAAGGGACTAAGCGGCTACCGGAATGTGAAAATTTTCGGCAACTCACCAACGGACGACCACAGCTACAACACTTTGTCTCGGTGGGGAGGATAGCCTTGCGGAACCTTATCGATTGGCAAATATCAGGGGTACTGACCGGATCGGGCTCCTTGGGTCCGCGCACCGACATAAGCATCTTCCGAAAGGATGGCGAGAGCTGCACAAAAGAACCATCCCGAGACGCCAGCCGTCGATGTGCGTCTGTTTCACGAAGGAAGACAGAGCGGCAGGCGATCGTCGTTCCTGGAATTTATATTATTCATGTCGACGTGTAGACCGCGCAGACTCACAAACCTCTGCAACGGAAGGCACGGCCTAGTCGAGACCGTCAACCGCCGCCATCGTTCATGGGAATGGGGGACTATCCTTTTGCGAACACTCGCAGATCGCTTGAGATAGAATAGCCTTGCACGGGAAGCAAGAGCGTGAGGGAGCTAGTGAGATCAGTC
Organism: Dentipellis fragilis; assembly: GCA_004679275.1. Taxonomy (NCBI): domain Eukaryota; kingdom Fungi; phylum Basidiomycota; class Agaricomycetes; order Russulales; family Hericiaceae; genus Dentipellis; species Dentipellis fragilis. The sequence goes on from SEOQ01000357.1 coordinate 13,707, forward strand.
GGAGAGTCTGACGATTCCGGGCCGTTCTGTCATAGGCACAAACAGATATTTCTGGAACCCCGAGAGCGGAGCGGAATGCCCTATCTCGCGGCTTCGTACAAAAAAGGCGAATGAATTGGCGACAGGGTTCGGAAACTTCACAGGCCACAACGAGGACGAGTAAACGCTTAAGTTAGTCAGGGCTGCGCGGCATGTGACGCACCAGTACCGGGGCACACGACGGACCATCGTCAGTCTTCTTATCGTTCAAACCGAGAAGAGTCGGGCGGTCTGCGAACAACGGGTTTGGTGAGAAGACTACAGCAACGTGGCGCGCGGTGGTATATGGCTCGTTCTATTGGTAAAACACGTGGGCCGCTGCGGTGCTAGATCAGTTGTTTTGAGAATGGACGGCAGAAGAGTAAGCCAACCTTCTGCGATGGCTGACGGATCAATAGCCGAGAAGGAAACAGGACATCCCATGCCATTCAATATTCCATATAAGACAAGTGTCTTGACATACTCTGTCCGCACGGGCGTTCCGTCGAGGGGGGGAAGGTACACTTCGGGAATAGACGATCCGTGACTTGTACGTCAATGAGAAAAGGAGTCGGTCCTTCAACGCCACCTTTCGGACGTTCGTGGAGACCGGTGTCAGCAAGTACTTGGTGAATTTGATTTACACCCACCAGTTCTAGTTATACTCTATCTTCATACGAACATAGTCCACAGAGCTCTTGTAGAAAGGTTCTCCGAAAGGAACGAGACCTCTTCTCTGGTACCATTCTGCGGTGCTAAGTCGGGCATCACACCAGACTGTATGGGCTCCGAGCTCGGCGCGCGCATGAGTCAGGACATGCTGCAAAAGCGCGCTGCCAATGCCCCGACCCTGGTAGCGTTGATCACAGGCGAATTTACGGAAGCGGAAGATCGTCTCGGGAGCATTTTGTAGGACCATGTCGGTATGGTCAGTCGAGGTGGTGCTATCGACAGCAGGTATAGTCTCACTAAACAGCGAGATGACCGCGATGGGCTCTGGTTGACCTGCCACGAAAGCACCAAAATGCAGACCGGCATCATCCTCAGGCAAGCAAACGTGATCGCGGGGGGAATTGGGCCACAGGACAGCGTGGCGGACGGGAATTGTATCAGCAGCCGTGATAGGACGTATATCGAGGACTGCGAGACGTAGTGCTGCTTCAGGTAGGTGTCGGACGGTAGACAACATAGCTTACCGTTAGATGCGTCCATGTTGCCACATAAAGCGCTACAGCAGTCAGCTGATTGCGGTGCGTTAGCGGTGCTAAGACGCGGAAGATTCCTGCAGGCTGCGATGCGAAGCCTTGTCTCTGGTTCCGGGGCTGAGATAGCGATAACTCGAACAGAAGTGCGGATACTCAGATGACGGGTTGAATGAAAGTGAAGCGTGGCGCTGGAGATGGATTGATATGAGCGACTCGCTGAGTACACGTGCAGCTGAGATCCAAACTCGATTGGGGCAATGACGTCGATCATTGCGGAAGGCCCAATACTGTCGACGGCATGTGTGAGGAACCCGAGAGTCTAAGTAACAAAGCTCAAGGCGCTATCTCCTCCCTGCCTGTTCAATCGAACGGTCAGCACCGATAACGACGGCTCTAAGCGCCACATACCGTACTCCAGCGCCGTCCCATCAATCACTATCTACCAGGTGGGCTGGAGGGATTGGACGGACTAGCGCTATGAAAACGCTCATGATTCTAGTGTAGGCCTATCTCCTTATGACCTTGAGAGGAGAATTCGAGATGGTGCCGTGGTAAAGAATTTGGCGAAGAAGCTTTTAATCTACCTTCGGAGCAAGCCTTAGGAGCGGGACATGTGAGAGACAAATAATGAAATACATGACCCTATAAGCGCGTACCGATAGCAAAAGTTCCCCGCTGTTGGGCTTCTTCAAAGAAAGGAGGACGCCCCATGATTTGGCACAGCATTCGAGTTTAAACCCCCTAAACTAACAGCCCCGGACGAACTCGCCGATTCTAGGAACAGGAGGGGCCACGGGACAGACGATGTGATATCAGATACCACTAGGCGACTCGATTATCAGTCGGAATGCAAGGTAACATAATGCAAGAACGCACGCACTGCATCGCGGATCCACAGCTCAGCCTCAATCCCACAACGTCGTATGAGGTCTAATGCCTCCACAAGGCTAGTGCTTCCGCTTCGACTTCGTCATCCAGATTCCAAACGCCATTGATCTTGCGCATCACAAAGGGCTCAAAGTCACAGATGAATACGGCTGTCTGTATCGAGGGACAATACAGCTGTATTTCGTTAGCTATCGCCCGAAGTGCGGCGGGCGTCGCAGGTAGCGGGTCCCATTCCGAAAGTTCAAGCTCCGTGTGCTGCAGAAGTGGCAGGCGCCTGAGCTGGCCGTAGAATTGCAGCCGCTGGAGGTGTCATTAGAATGGCAAGTAATAAAAGGCAGAAAAGGAAGAGCTTACCTCCTTTCCGTTTACAGGCAAAGCAAGTGCGCCGAGATATCTCAGCGAAAGGTTGTCAGAAAAGGCGCCAACGACATGGGCGAGAAATTCCAGCGAGAAGCTCCCCGTGTACGAAGAGTCGGCGACGTCCAAGGATTGCAAGGGTTTCGTGGCAAGACGCAGGTTCGAAATGAGGATCGCCATCTCAGCCCGCTTCGCATTTGGCTCGGATCGTGAGAAACATGTCTTGACGTGCGTCAAAGGTCGACCCGGGGCGAACGCGCCCACGGCCTCAGTGAAAGTACATTCCAGAAAGGACAAAATCGGAATTGAGCTGGCCTGACGCAGCGAACCAGTAGTGATCATTATATTGTCGGGAGTATCTTCATTAAAATCGGCGATGTAGAGGTCGGAGAGGGAAGACTGTGTAGAGAGGAAGCGGATTAGATCAGGATCCCATGCCAGGTCGCAGTGGAATGTGTACAGCTGGAAGCTGCATTCTCGGAGTACCCAGGCCCTCGCCGAATCCCAGCTGCCGTCGATGTGGATGTTGAGGTGTCGTAGCCGCTTCGTCTGCTGCAGAGCGCGAGCTATGCAGTCCCAATAGTCTGGTGGCAGGGACGAGCCGTCGTGTTGGTCGTCCCCGTCTTCACGAAGTACTATCGACAACGCCCTGACAAGTGTTGATACTCGCGGCTGGCTGGAAAAGAGGCGACAAAGTGTTCGAGTCTTCGAAGGGTCGGAAAGTTGTATGGTGTTATAGAGCGCCCGTTCCGCTGCCACTCGAAAACTGCTGGAAACCTGAGCTAGAGAGCAGAGGTCGGTCCTGTTGTCGACATAGCGGACAATTAGGAAATAAGCCTCCGGGTAGAGCTCCATCAACTGGAACGCATAGCACAGGTCTGTAGCAAACACATCAGATGTAGATTAGCTCGATTTTTGGAACATTTTCATGACAGATGGGGCGACTCACGTTCTCCTAGCTGCGACGAGGCAAGTGCGAGAGGGTGGCGCTACAGACGGTCACGAACTGCAAGTTTGGGTCAGTAAGCCATTTCCGCGATCTTTCTCATGTTATTATTGGAATCAGACTTACCGTCTCTTAGTTAGGCCAAATCGTCACGGACACCAAAGGTCTGGGCGCAAGGGAAGAACAGTGCGGAAGCAGGCTGCCAGCGGCTGGAGGCGAGGGGAGCGAGACCCACCGCGCAGATCGCTGACATCAGAGGAGCCTTTGAGGATTAGAGATAAAGCAGTGTCGCGACGGTTGCGCGACGGGTACATTTCGGCCTGCATCAGGAGTCGAGGTTCTCCGGCGGGGACCGATTCTATTACGTCTGCGCTCGAAGGAAACTTCTTCCAGGACAGGAACGGGTCTCAAAGTCTGAAAACCTTCCTTTACGAGCAGCTGTGGCCTGTACCTGCTGCTGTCGGCAAATCCGAAGGCATCGGGAAGCAGCTTCGCGGTAGCGTCGGGTATGAACCCGTTCGAGTCTTCTACGAAGTCGCGCTGCGTGCGCTTCACGTGGACTGCGGTCCTCTCGGCTATTGGCGTGCCCATCCATTGGCATGCCGGTAAACATCCTCTGTCAATATATCTACGCCGTATATAGAGTCACCGTAAAAATTACGGCGTCGCCACTCTACTCCCGCGATGCAGAGATTGCAAAAATATGTGTCTTGTGCCGCTGCCAGATCCAGGTCCAAGTGAGGGTCACCATGATCCAGATGGCGATTTCCGTGATACCCCTCCACCCCATCCCAGGCGATCTCTACACCGGAAGCGCGATCCACCAAACTCTATCCCAGGCTGCCGCTTCCGAAAGCCCCATTTCTCCGAGCGTCCGAAGTACTCACCAGCATCCGACACGGATTCGTGCGTTCTCACTCCATGCACATTGCAAGGCGAGTGTGGGAGACGCAGGGAGTGAGACGATGCGTACCGTCTAGGCAAGAACAGCCTGCCTGCAGGCCGCGCTACATGCGCGAGAACGCCGATATCTCTGCCCACCATACAATGATATTTCAGAAAACCGGTGCCCAGTTGACGTTGCCCAGGATACTGATTGTGGCGAGCAATTGCGCAAGCGTTCAATAACGCCACACCCATTATCGGCCATATCCCTCGCTTGTGCTGCCGCGGTTCGGACATGTAGTATTTGTAGTCGGGTACGCAACTTGATGGACCAGAGCGCTCGGAGAAAAAGGAGCCGATCTTTACGTCCGTCCTAAGGTCGAAGTTCCTGTTTAAAGCTCACACGAGATAGAGTATCTCCCACCAGCCATGTGCGAGAGAACCCACTGATCCCGGAACTGTGGTGCAGACATCCTACATTGAAAGAAGAGGATGTAAGAGTCTATTCTGTCGGAAGCGGAAGTACTTCGATACGGGGGTGCGCGCATCATACTCCCACAGCACTTCCGAACTTCATCCGCACCCAGCTCGGACCACACCTCCTCGTTGATGGCTGCCGTAAATCTGCACCTGCATATGCAAATTTTGGCAATAGCGGCACGACGGCGAGCGGCAGCGTGAGCAAGTCCTCGAAACATCAGACGTTTGGTAGGTCGCTGACGGACGCGCTTGCGCGGTACGGACGAGGTCATTGATTCGGACTCGGACACTTGTCGATCCGCTACGCAGCCGCAGTACGATGCAGTTACAGGGTTGTCAGCACCCTCGGATAACATGCCCAGTTTCACACCCACCTGCCGCCGCCACACAGACGAATCTCCATGGGGAGACACCCCCTGAAATCTAGACGAAGAGCATAAGATCCGGCGAACCTTCGTATGCCGAACGATCGAACCTTGGAGAGCTGAAGCTCAGCCGCGCCACGCGGTTGGGGATATGCGGCACCGACAATTTTGACGGCAGCCATCGCCATCGCGAGTTCCTCGGGGCAGCGTGGTGCGAGGGTGGAGGTGAGTGACGGCCTGGGCTTGCGGCCTGGCCAGTTTAGTACAGGATGGAAGTCGAAGATGGCTGCGAGTATCTCTCACCGAGGCCTGGCGTTCCCAGCGATAGAGATCAGCGGATGATTGTACTGTCGGGGCGACCATGCGGAGCGACTTCGGGTGCGTATGTATGTGTTTGTGCTGTCAATGGGCTGCAATGGGTTAGAATTGCACTACATAGCACTGAAGGGATCCGCGCCATTCACCTGCAGGGCCTCGCAGCCTAGACGCCGCATCAATGCAAATACAAATTGCATCTTTAAATCCTGGGAGATATCGTGCGTGTAAATTTGTCATAAAGAAAGACGCCCATGACGCTAGTGGCTGGCGGAACCTGCCGCAATGGTTAACGTTCTCGTACGCAGATTCCCTGGACCTCGACGGATAAAGCGCACAGGCCTACCTCCAGGCCCGACAAGCATATCAGATAAGTAGTATCGTGGTACAAAATACGCGATGCCCACCTTGTGCTTGCCTGCGCTGGGAAGGCAGTCGTGCGGAGAGCCATAAGGCTACGAGATCGATATGATCGTACGCTGAGTTTACTGCCACGCGGTTCGACGGCAGCTAACACTAGAGGGACGGCAGATAGGGTTGCTGCCGCCTGGAGCCTTTGCAACTTGAAATGAAGAGTCCGAGGACCGATATCGATGTCGGCGTTGTGACCCTGAGACGCTGACACCTCAGTCGAGCCTGGGATCGAGTGCGAGGTGCTGGCAAACAAAACAGATCCGGGCCGCATCTCTGACTGTATGTGGACAAGCAGGATCTGCACCCGGCAGATGTACATACTCCAGATTCGAGGCTTGATCAGCGGTCCCAAGAAGATTCGAGACCTGTAGTCAGAGTAAGGAGAAGCGTTGTTCCGACATATGCTTGGCGCAGGGAATGAACTGTAATGCAGAAGATAAAATAGCAGGACTATAATGGTACAGGGTCATAGCGTTTACACGACGAGATAGGAATGGAAGATGCTGGACCAGGGACTAAACGCAGCGCACCGTCGGGGATCACTCCAGCTTCTCAAGCTCCTCTAACCTGGCGAGCACAACGTCCTTACTTGTCTCCTCGATCTCCCCTGCAAGGAAGATCTCGTCCAAGATTGCGTAGACCTAAGAAATATCAGTTACCTTACTGGTAGATGAGGTCCAGTAGCAAGGGCTACTCACCTTGTAGAAGTTGAAGACCAGGTCGAGTTCGCACACATTATCGAAGAATGAGTCTATGCAAAGATATACACTTAGGAGAGCACCTAGAAACATGAACAGCAGCGTACCGAGGATCTCGACGAAGAGATGGATGGCCTCCAGGTATGCAAGCTCATTGTCGTTCGCATCGACACACACGCAGAAGAAGAGACCAGCGTAGCGACGATAGATGACCTTGTAGTTTCGGAACTGGTACAGAAACGCATCAGACGGTCGAAGAATGTGAAACTAGCCTGCATCCACGCACCTCGACGAAATTGGACTGGTACTTCTGGTCTCGAGGTGCTACAAGCCTGTGCACCTCTCCACGAAGCCGAACCTATCGTCGGAGTAGCACCAAGCTCTCGTAAGTGATGCAAAGCACAAGATACAAGACGAATTGGCACTTACCTTCTCCTCGTCATCATACGGCACATACCACTTCGACAGACGCGTCTTTCCCTGCCTGTTCTGCACACAGACCTCAGGATCCCGCGACGCCACAAATAGAGTCGAAAAGACTGGCCTGTACAAGAATGAACCTGATCATGGTCAATGATTAGAGGAGAGGATCATCAAGTGCAGTCACTACGGTCAGTGGCGGCAACAGTAGTTTGTGCCTTTGTGGGCGCTTGTTTGACCCTGCCAAACAACATCGGCGCTTATGATAATGACGTAATTCTCAGAACTCTGAAATTTGACTTGTCGTCGATACATAAGAGGGTTATCTATAGAGGGTATGCTGAGCATTCCAAGTTCGGGCCTCTCGAGCTCAACTCGAAAAGTACGAGTACTCATATAAGTCTCTTCCAACAAGATAATATAATAAAGTTGTAAGGAAGGAAGGAATATTCGCCATGATGCAAACCAATTACTGCACCTCCACGACCCAAACACGCGTAGTCAACTCACCGCTCGGACATTTGCGCCAGATAGTCCGAGAGCTAAGCAAAAAAGCAAGTGAATATATGGATAGAGCGCAGCAGAAAAAATACCGACCTTCAATGCACCAGTACGAATGCTCTCGCCGAGGTTCTGAACATCCGGGTTCGCCATGACGCGCGCGATGGCGTCCTTCGCAGCCACCTCTAAGCCGGACAGACTTCCATCGCCAAGGAGTCCACCATCCGCATTCGCCGCAACGAGGTCCTCTTCCTCCTCGCGCCCAAAGTACTGGTTCGACGAGATCGACGTCGCCCCGCGGAACTGCGACAGCCGCGCCTGCGTCTCCACCGCCATCACCGGGTCGTAGTCGTTCCGCTCGAAGAACATGTCTGACGAGATTGCCTTCTGGCTCCCCAAATCGGTCCCGCGCCGTCGTCGGCGCATCATCCACCACCGGTGTCGATGAGCTGCAACATATCGCTTAGTTCAGGTTATGACAACAACAGAAGGTAAGAAACATACCCAGACTTGGTCGACGTCGTAGCAATGGGCGATGGCACCCCGCCAAACCCGAGCCGCTTCATCCCCATCCCGAGCCTCTCCATGTCTTGGGTGTTCCCATTCGGCTTCGGCGCCACCACCCGTGCGCTCGCGCTGGATTCCACCGTCTTCGCCTTAGACTTCGTCCGCGCCTCCAGCGCCGCCGCCTCCTTCTTCGCGCGCTCCTCCGCCTCCTCGTGCTCGCGGTCATAGCCTAGCTGCCGGATCCGCTCGGCCTCTTCTACAGCTTTCCGCTCGGCCTCGGCAAAATCGATGGGGGCGGCCGCCTTCTTCGCCCCCAGGCCACCCAGCTTGCCCTTTTTCGCGCCCACGCCGGCCGATGTGGACGTGGAGGTGCTCGTGGTAGAAGATAGGCGCGACGCGCCGAGCTTGGCGGGCCGCGAGGCCGTGCTCGAGGTGGAGTTGGCGCGGAGGGCTTTATGCCGGCTTTGGCGGCGCATGTCCCTGTGGGCCTCGGAGGGGGATGCGCGCCTGCGCGCTAGTGCGCAGTGTCCGCCGGCGCCGCTCACGAGTCGTGTTCGCGGTCTGCAGTGCCACGCGTTAGATCGAGCGCAGACGACGGTACGAAGAACACGCGCACTGGCCACCCGCATCGCGTACATCGGGCTGCACATAGCGATAGCGACGCGCACTTGTGCGTTCCATCCGCCCATCCCCGCTTCGCACCGCTCGCCGCGGGGGCCTCAATCCCAGAATCATAGGCTACGGGCGGCCGGTCGACGCGCGTGCGCCTACCACCGAACGCGACTCGACTCGCGTCACCGTCCTGGAATCTACACCATCAGGTCTGGCGAGCGCAGCAGGATGGCGACATCACGTACCTCGGCGTCACCAACAGAACCCGCGAGGTTGCGCGGTTCGCTTCAGCAACGGCAGCCGCGGGGGCTTGGAGGTCGAAAATCAAGACCGTAGGCGGCGACGATAGCCTGGCCTGTGCGGACGGGTTGCCAACGCTTCCGATCCCACACCCGGCGCGAGGAATCCTGGGTGTCAAGGTGTCAGATCGAACACCCGCCGCCGGACGAAGACACCACACCCCGCCGTACTTCGCGCAGGGCTGCGCCCGACGCCGTGCCGCCGCCCGTCTGCCCGACGCGCAGGCCTGCATCTCGCAAGTCTTGACGACAGCTGCAACCCATACGGCGTAGGTCAGGACTGCCTACGTCACCATACGTGAGTCCTCGTGCGGACTACAACACGAAGGACCCTCGACATCCCACAGGGTATGCGCCCAATGATGCGCTGGGCACCCGTTCAATCTCCCTGGTCCGCCTTGGCACCGCTCGCCGCGGGGGCCTGGATCCCAAAATCCTCGACCACGGGCGGGTGACACCTGCTGGCCTCGGCGAACGAAGTGCGTCCGCTGGGCTGCGCCCAGCCACGCGGGCCAACGCCGCTCGCCAGTCGCTACTACAGCCTGCGACGCGATGCATCGGACCGCGCGCGAGGGGCAACACGAAGAATCCGCGCAGCTCGACGTTGCATGGGGTGCGCGCGTACGTTGGGCTGCGCCCAACGACGCGCGGTGCATACGTAGGGGTGCCCTGTTCTCCATTGGCACCGCTCGCCGCGGAGGCCTGGATCCCAGAAAATTGGAGGTTCCGCGGCCAACGCCGCATGGATTTTGCGCGCCTTGGAGGATGACGTGGGCGGCACGGTACGCACGCGCGTTGTGCTCCTCTAGACAGTATAATTCTGACCTTCAGTCTTCGATTTCGCAGAAAGCACACGGACCACGCACCGTCGACGTCACCTGCGGATCACGCGCGTACGTTGGGCTGCGCCCAACGACGCGTGGGTGGCGCACACGTGTCGGAACACTCTCTCGCCTTGGCACCGCTCGCCGTGGAGGCCTGGGACCCGAAAATTCGAACCGCAGGCAGCCGGCGTGCGTACGCTGGCGCCGTGGTGCCGGATCCCACCAGCGCGCGTGCGGCCTGCGGGTCCGCGCATCAGACTTCCTGCGCATCGCGGAGCGAAGAAACGCACACCTTGCAAGACCCACGTGTACCCTGGGCTGCGGGAAACGAGAAAATCGGACGCCAGGATGCGGATGCCCTCGCTGGGCTGCCGTTCCCCGCTCCCCGTTCACCTTCAAGTGCACAAGATCAGGCCGAGTATCTGCGACAACACAAACAAACGACATACCGTTCGTTGCGACCGGTTCACGCTCACCGACGCGGCACTCCCGTCGTTGTGCGTTGTTCGCGACTGGCATCGCACGTCGTGGAGGCGTATGGACCGAAACTCCGGCTCGCGAGTGCCCGACGCAGCGGAAGACGCACTGCGGAATCTGCGCGACGAGCGGACAAGCAGGGTGAGTTTCTTGTTCGTGGACCTCAAGTTGTGTCGGACTCACCGATGCCGTGTCGCCGACAGTCTGTCGCCGGGCTACGCGACGTATGCCCGGCGCTTCTTCTCCTCGTCGGCCACCCGTTCGACGTCGCATCCGGCCCTTCAGCATCGCCTGCCGCTTGCTGCGGAGGTAGGCATTCGCGGACTCGGCCCCGGCAGCGCGCGCTGGGCGTAGTCCAGCCGCCGTCGTACCCGCACGCCTGTGGCGCTGTAGGCCGCTCAGCGCAAGCCTGAAATCTGGACTGTCTCAAGGCTCGTCGTCGCGGACCGCATGCAAGCTGGAACAATGCGGACAGGGCTTAGCCACGGTAGGTACAGATAAGATGGTTCACTCGCTCACCTCGTATCTTGCAGGATGGTGCAAATGGATCCATTCAAGGCAAGCGGCGGCGACAATGTCGGCGTCCTCGGGCGCCGGAGTCGCCGTGCACGAGGGTCGTCGTCAGATCCCGCCCTCTGCTCGCGCGACGTGCGGTGCGCATGCGACACACATGCTGAGGGCGGACGAAGGTCAGTCACAGCCGACGTTGGCTGGGGAGGAAATCGGCAGATGCGGCTCACCCGCTACTCGACGCTGGGACAGGTGGTGTGGCGCAAGACACGGCAGGTACGCTGCAAAACGACGGCGGTGCAGACCGACCATACGTCTTTCGGCGAAGGAGGAAGGGAAAGGTGAAAAGGAAGCCAGGGAACCTCGACGGCGCATATCTTTATGTCCGTACCACCGGCCGATGCCTTCTTCCTCCGCCCCCTTGCCAGCGCACGGTTCTCGGTAAGGCCTTCCTCCGCGATTACGTCTCGGACCTTTGCGTCGCTCCGCACTTCCGCAGGGTTCTCGATTCTGGTGTCCCTGCACGGACAGCCTATAGGTAGTATCAGTGTACTAGACACGAAATATCATCTATTGCTCTCAGACACAGAATTCTCAATCAATTTCCAAACCCTCCAGCTCTGCATCGGAATCCACAATGAACCGTGCACTCTTTGCATAAAAGATCTTCTTGTTCTTTTTCCCTGCCGGGCCCTTCTGCATGTGCGGGAGACGGTCACCGTAATCGGCTCGCGGAGGATACGGCTTCGGTGCGATGATCTCGCCCGTCGCTATCTTTGCCTCCCGCTCCGCCGTCTTGGCTGCCAGCTCCTCCGCGCTGAGCTTCACAAACCGCGTGCGACCGTCTTCCCAAGACTGGATGAGCGGGATCAGCCGTGCTCGCCCCAGACTCACGTCACTCGGATCCATGAAGGGGACGTCGGTTGGCCATCCCACGATCTCCACCTTGTACTGCACAACCACGCGATCCCAATACCGCTTCCATGACATTGCGGCACAGGGCTTTCCAGACACGAGGCCTGAAGGGACAGATGTGAGTACGGCTCGTGATAAAAAAAATACAGTGGCCAAGAAATGCGGGAATACACACGAAGGGAGGCCTTGATGAGGTTACGGAGATGTGACCGGTTGCTAATGCGCTTCTGTTGATACTCGGCTAGGTGTCATTCTGCGATTAGCAATATGGACTGACGGTGCAAATACAGATATATGCATGCATAACTCACTATGGCCATGGCTCCGGGTGGGTGCCATCGTCCGAATAGGCTTGGTACATACCTTGTAGCGAGGTTCAAGCCTTTTAAGCCTTCCGGTTGTTGTGTGAAGGTCATGTCCGATAAATCGTGAGAGATTCCGGGTGACTTGTTGACAATTCTGGTGAGGACGGTACATGTCTCTTGGGACTTATCATGCTTTCCTTACATGTTCGGAGTTTATGAGCCTCATGATAATAGGATGGTGATTCAGACGAATCAGACTGACAAATCAAGCCTCCGAATACTGCTTTGAGCAAAGTACTATCCACATTGAAGCTGCTTCAAGTCTGCCGGATTCAGGCTTCAAAGTATTTTGGAAACAGCTCAGAATGAACAAGTCTGAATACCACTTATGCCTGCATGAAGTCCTACGAGTCGAAAAGGAGGCATTGCTCCGAAAGGGAAGCCACAGTTATTTTGAGCTGTCGGGTGCAGACATGCTTGCCGACAAAGCAGGCGAAGCTATCTTCTGTGTTTCACTGGTCTGCTTGGCAGCGGCGGAAGAAAGCCGCTACCCGGAATTTACGTGTAGGATGACAGTCGTTGCCAGGCATCAGAAAGCTTAAGTGTCAGGCTGACGCTCACAGAGTCTCGCGCACGCACCCAACTCCACGTCGTTCCTCCCCCCACTTTCCTCCTTTCTGATAACGGTCGAGTACTTTGCCTTTTATCGTATGACCTCTGGCTCCGCATTCTGGATCATGCAGGCTGTCGGAGTGCAATATATGGTGTCACGGTACGTTGCAGTTCTAATGCAGGATCTTCCCCTTCTTACCGTCTTTCCTCTCGCGCGCTGCAGTTGTCCCTGTTAGTGGATGTACAGGTGCAATGGGCAGACTCATTCGGTATGGAGCATACCGACGGCAGTGGCCTTGATGATGCAGGCATCTAGCCTGAGGACATATGGACGGCAGCGCGACTACGGATGGTTTGAGGACGAGGTGAGTACTATGTAGTAGTATGTACAACTGTCGGTGCATACCTTAAC
>SEOQ01000358.1:0-26634 GCA_004679275.1 Dentipellis fragilis
GGAGTGGGGAGGCTGCTGCTGCTGCTGCTGTGCCTTCTGTTGCTGCTGTTGACGACGGCGAGCATGGTCCTCGGAAGGGGAGTCCTGGAGGAGGGCGGCAACGTTCATGGTGGGAGGAGACAGCGACGAGGGCGTTGGAAAGAGGAGAGCGACGGAAAATGGGACAGGCGATCACAGGAACGATCGAGATCGCCGTTTATCTTTGCTCCCACCTCGCTTCTTCCGCCCGTGGCTCTTTTCCTCTTCGTTCTGCGACGGTGTGCGGGCGTCGGGGCGGACGATGAGCTCGGGCACGCAGGGGCGTCGGGGGTGCGGTCGGCGGTGAGAGTAAGGATGGTTTTGCTCTCTGTTCGGCACGTGTTGTCCCCCGCCTCCCTCGATCTGGATCTGAGATCCCGCCAATTTCACGCCCACGTCACGCTTCCTCCCGCCGCGCCACCGCCATCATCTACTGCGCCTAGCCTCTTCGTCGACCGTGGCCCAGCGAGCTCGCACCGCCAGGCCGCGCCCGACGCCCGACGCCCGACGCCTCGCCCAGCACGCGCAAACCCGCGCATCGACCAAGATACATCTCACGCCCGACGCTTCCGACACGCACGCATATCATCTGACGGTTGCGAACTCGGCAGCCATCACCCCAAGCTTCTCATCTCCCGGATCCCGATGTCTCATACGTACCCGAGAATGTTCTCTCCGGGCCTCTCCTCGGTGCTGCGTTGCTTGGCTGTTCACATCCCATGGCGCCTCCGCGGAATCAGGTGGTCGCACGTCGGGCGCTGTCCGTGCTGGGGAGGCATATCGCCCATCTGTCTGTATTAGGCTTCTGGCCTTGATCAAAACCTCCAGCTGTCTGATATGTATAGGCGTGCGTCTAGCTCGAACGAGAGCCTGTCATTCAAGGCGTCAAATTTCCTTTCTGGTTTTGACTCCCGGGCCGTGGCGGACGGTGTACAATGTAGCTGTGTCAAGGACGATGGTCGTAGACAAGGCTACGGGAACGGCAGAAACAATTATACAACGGTGGGAGCAGCGGACACGCTCGGCATGCCGGTGGGAGAAACAAACGAGGAGAACAGCACAGATTTGAGCCTCGGGATAACTGCGCTTGACGTAGTGTCGCAGATGGCAAACGAGACACCACAGCAATAATACAGGTGTAGACCTATGTAGCGGCTGGGCGAATGCGAGAAAAAAACATGGAAGTAGACAGTCCTTCAAACCAAGTTGCAGGCTGTCATTGAGTTCTTCATTGGGGTCGAGTTTCTCAAGCAACTACAACAAAACCTAAGAATAACATAGGGTATGTACCCCTCATCGCCAGATATCAAATTCTCGTACGAGTAGAAACAAGCTCAAGAGAGACAAGCGAAGGGGGAAAATAAAGCATTGATCTTGGCTACACATTGACCTCGATGGACCATTGCCAAAGGCGGTCCACGAGGCTTCGATAGAGCCGGAAAGCAGAGAAAAAACGCGAAATGGAAGATGAAACACGAATTACGCACTTTTTCACTCGCTACCGCTGAAGCCGAAGCCACTCGCACGGACGTTACCTGCCGCCTAAAAAAAACTGATATACATCCGGCTGCGGTGCAGTAGCCTCATGAAATAGGGAGTGCATTTTGGGTGGTGTGCATGCATGGTACATGGCGACAATAATCATAGCAAAGAAAGAAGCAAGCATAACGGACGACGGGGCGATGCGTTTATTTCTGCATAGTTCGTCAGCCAACGGCCCCAAGCCCAAAACAAAAACACAACGCACCAGGATGATACCATCGAACCTCTGCTTGAACCACGCCATCGTGTCCTCTTTCTTCACCCGATGCGAGGGGCCGATGCGCGCCTTCTTCTGCTTCCTCTTCGCAACACGTGCACCAGGGCGGCCCATGACGACGTAGAAGTCCATACCGAAGATACCGATGCCGGGGTCGTAGCGTGCACCGAGATCGATGTGCTCCTGGATACCGAAGCCGAAGTTGCCCGTCTCGGAGAAGTTGCGGCGGCGGAGCTCGTACTCCTTCACCTTCAGGCCGCGCTCGAGGATCTCCTCCGCCTTGGGTCCACGGATCGTAACGTGTACCGCGATCTTCTCGTTACGACGGATGCCGAACGTGCGCACGGTGTACCGCGCCTTGGATGTCACGGGTGTCTGACCGGTGAGCTGCTCCAGCACCTTCGAGGCACGCGTGAGCCTGTCGCCGGACTCGCCAACGGAGATGTCTGCACCACGCTCAGTTCCCTGCTCTCTCCTCACAAATCCGCCGGAAATCACTCACTGATGACAAGCTTGGAGATGTTAAGCTCCCGCATGGGGTTCGTAGGGGCGGTCTTGGTCTCGGCCTGGACACGACACCCCGCACATGGTCAGCATCTCCTCCCCAGGGTTAGAGAGGGACGTTCGGCACTCACCATGTCGTTAATGCGCCGGCGTCGTCGTTGTCGATAACCTACCTTGAAATTGGGTGTTAGGACTTGTTTGTCCGCCACAGCGCAGGACTCGGTGGCTTGCTACTGCATAGTTTCTCGGCAGTTCCCGAGCGCCACCCTTACGAGGTTCCAAATTGGTGTGCGCCTCCGACTCGAAACGGACACCTTTACATCAACGCAAATACTGACAGGCATGTCATGGCCTCGCGCTCCTGCAACTAACTTTATATGTAGTTGCTGGGCGGCTCCGAACAATTTTCGAAAATACTCTGCGGATTGAGACTGTGTTACTCTATATTGAGTTGCTCAGCATGGCCGACTAGCTCAGTTGGTTAGAGCGTCGTGCTAATAACGCGAAGGTCTTGGGTTCGATCCCCACGTTGGCCAAGTTCGCGAGAATACCACGTCTTTTTTCACTTTCCCTTCGTCCAGAATTCATGTTCATAAGTAATACTTGACGCATACAACAGTGACTAGTGACTGACGGTATCATTTGTTTCTCATTTCTAGCTTAAGACCATAATCTCATCCCACTATAACATTTATGTGAGTATGCGCTTTTCGTCGCAGGGAACCAGTCACAATATCGCCATCTCAGCCAGTCGTTAATAACACCGAGATAAAACTGGTGTCACACGTATACGTATCTCGAGCTCTGTATCAAGAGAGTTCAGATATATATATTTTTCTGGCGTAGCCTAGACATCTGACCCACAAAATCGGCCACATACGGCCGCAGCACGTCCATACATGCATATGCCTCACTAGGTTCATCGATATATGTAACCCGCATCAACTCCACAGCGAGCCTAGCACCCAAAACCTCGACCCCCCCAGTATGCATGCCACCAAAACTCATGTTACCAAGCACGATGCTCTCCAGGCGGGGCAACACGGGCACTGGCGCCTCCTTTTTCTCCCTCTGCCTCGATTCGGGACTACGCACGGCCCTCGACCTCACGCTAAAATCGACCACAGAACTCCACGCCAAAGCACCAAGAAACGCAACTGCTGCAGGCCCACGAGCTTCCACAAATTTTACATTGCGCATACACTCCGCGTCGAGCACGCGATCCCAGTCCAGCCACCATGATAGCGCTTGCACGCCGGCTGGCATGCGCACCCGGAGCTGGCCGACCGCGTCTGCGGGCAGGTACTGCAGCAACGACTCAATTGCGCCTGGCCAGAAGGACACCGCGAACTGGGATAAGGGGGAATCGCAGTCGCAGTCGCGGTTGCCGGTGTCAGCGTATGCACAGACAACATGCTTGCTGTGGTTGATATCGATGGCAAGCTGCCACAGTGTCGCTGGGGTCTGGTCCTGGGGCGCGAGATGCGCACCAAGGATGACAAAGATAGGCTCGAGCGGCTGGACGTCGCCAGAGGCCACCACCAGCCTGCCGGGTGGTGCAAAGCACTCGATTTTGGGATAGGCCGTGCGCGGCACAGCGAGACACCTCATGAAGAGGACGACGGTGGCTGCGTCCGAGACAAGGGTCAGGCTCACGAGGTGTGAGAGGAGGTGTGGCGTGGCGGTGCCGGGAGGAGGGAGCCAGTGCGGCGCGCAGTAGAGGCGCAACTCGAGGGTGCGCAGAACTTTTGTTTCGCGCAGCGTGGCGAGTAGCAGCGGGACCGGGATCCCACGGTCGGACCCGTCGTGCGGCGGGTGGTCGTCCACCGAAAACTCGATATATAATGATGTGAGATTTGAGAACAGCGATGTACACCACGGGATGGCGCAGTTGAGGAACCGCGCATGGCGTAGGTACGGGGCGATGAAGGACGGTACAGTTGGTTGTTTCAAGAAGGGCTGGTTGAGGAGAGTTGGCTTTAGCTCTAGGAACTCAAGCCGAAGTACCGAGCGGGGCAAGGCCTGGGCGATGGTTTCTAGGTGCTCCGAGTCCAATTCGAGGCTGAGAGACCGGATACGCGACATATTCGACATCAAGGATTCATACTCAGAGTGGCGGAGGAATCCACCCTTGGGGTAGTGAAATTCAATAGGGGCATTCCGAGAGCGGGCGATGAACATGTCCGACCATGCAGGCGAGAGCTCGAAGACGATGCGAGACCAGAGGCGCAGGTCGCCCAGTGCTACGTAGCACCAACATCGACAGACATGCGTGACGCGGATCCGGCCAAGACGAAGATACGGAGGCGCTCCACGCCCACTAGCGCCAGGCAGGTCGACATCCACCAGTTTCCGGAATATCAGGCAGAGTAGTTCATTGGGCAGGCGGCTGACGAGTGGGTCGATTCCGAGGCCTCATAGCACGGAGCATACTAGGACTCGATCGTAATTCTGTGGCGTTCCTGTACATTGTGAGAATGATCAGCGTAGACATAACACGACAAAGACATACCGAGGAGTTATGCAAGTGCTGCTGATGCAGGGCGTTTACGACGATCACAGAGAAGGATACTGACCATTTTATACCTGGTTGAAAACGGTCACGAGGATTGATGAGGCGTGCAGTAGCATGAAAACGAAAAGCGGTCGCCATACAGGAACGGATCGCTGATAGGACGCCGCATAGAGCTTTGATCCTAGGAGGCGCTTACATAGGGCATTGACTTCTGACGGTAGGCGTAAGTTGTGGGGCGCCTAAATACAGCCTCCACTACATACTGGAGCCTGAGCCATTGTGGTTTGAACTGTGCAGAACGCGAAAAGGAGGAGATCGTGGACAGAAAGTCAAAGTCTAGTCTCTCGCAACGGTTTCTGTTTGAAGAATTTCAGTACACGGAAGTCCACAACGTCAACCGCTCCGGTGCGATATGATGTAGAAAAGCTCACCCATGGTCTCGAGTAATACCGTGACTACACTTCTCAGTGCAAGTCACTGTATTCACCTGGAAGACCGAGGTGGCCGAAGCTATGTTTGGCTCTTCCTGACATAATAAACTGCGACGAGCGCCCACTGGCAGCTGTTCGGCGGCAAGCGCCAGCATTTTGACAGAAATCCACCAGTCGACGTGGCCAGTGCACTCGCGCACATCCTTCCCTTCCCTCCCATGCTGCAACTTCTAGGCTAGACCTTGTAAACAACCCTTTCCTTCCGAGAACATCTAGGACCTACACTAACTGTGAATCAGGCATACCTCTACTCCATGGACGTGGACCTCACGACCGTCCTCTACGGAGGCGCCCTCCTGCTCGCCGCCACAGCCATACTTGTGCGTACATCCTCCCGCAAACCCTCATGAGGGCATGATGATCCCAGTTCATCCTTGTTCTAAGAGTCCCGGGCCGTTCTACGCGCGCCGGGACGACGACGACACCATAACGGTCGCGGTTTACCGCACGCATCTGACCCGCCTTCCAACATTTCCATTCACGATGTCGCGTTACCGAAGCATGCTAACATGTTCACTGTAATTCATAGGGATATACCCTTCTGCTACTATGGACACCCCCACCGATACCCGAGCACGCCTCCGAGCGGTCCTTCCTATCCCCCACGTCGCCCACCACTCCCAAACCCCTCCCTACCCTCTCTGACCCAGCCACGATCGACCTCACCGTCGTCGTGCCCGCATATAACGAAACGAAGCGCCTCCCCTCCATGCTCACCACCGCGCTCAAACACCTCGCGTCCACCGCCGCGTCCAAAAAACGCACCTACGAAGTGCTTATCGTCGACGACGGCTCGTCGGACGGCACTGCAGACGCAGCGCTCAAGCTTGCGGCAAAGCACAAGAGCGCTGAGATCCGCGTGGTGAAGTTGGAGAAGAATCTGGGGAAGGGTGGCGCGGTGAGGCATGGGATGATGCATGGGCGTGGGAGGAGGCTGTTGTTTGTGGATGCGGATGGGGCGAGTCGGTTTGAGGACCTGGAGGGGTTGTGGGATGCGCTGCAGGCGCGCGCGGGCCGCGCCGAGCATGTCGTTGACCGAGCGCGAGCCGGGCGGGGGCAGCGCAGGGTCGATGAGCTCCTGCGCGGACTTCTGCAGCACGTCCCAGAGCGCGGCCTCGTCGTACGGCGTCCAGCCGATGTCGTGCACGCGCGCGATCCAGCGCGTGCCCTCGTCGTAGAGCGCCTGCACGCGCCCGATGAACTTGGACGACGCGAGCAGCGCCGCGCGCTGCACCTGGATGGGCGACGAACCGCAGAAAATGAGTGCCGTCGGCCCGACGCCCGTCGTCGCGATCGCGAAGAGGTGGCTCTTCACGGCCATGATGCGGTGCAGGTGGCCCGCGACCTGCCGCAGGAACTGCGCGTCGTCCTGTTTCGAGAGCGTGAGGACCACCGCGATGCGCGTGTCGTCGATGAGTTTGACTTTGCGGATGGCGCGGACTGCGAGCCGCGCGGCGACCTCGTCCCGGACGTCTTCGATGGTGCGTTGTGGCGAGGACGGGTAGCTTGGCGAGCGTTTGACTGAAGGGCTGGGGGAGAATATGGGCGTGGTAACGCTGCTGTTGCTGAGCGCTTCGCGGTGGTAGGATTGGNANNTNNGNAAGGACATGGGGGCGGTCTCCGGGGGATAAGGATAGGCTGTCGCGGTGGGAGGTGGTGGCAGAACCCGAGGAGCGCGAGCGCGAGTGCGACGGTGGTTTCTGAATCGTGCTGGTCGACATGATGGAGGGAGAAGAACTACGAGGGACAGACAGCATGCTCAGACCCTCGACTTCAGTGTCACGAGCTTTGAAGCTACACACAGTTACAGGATTCGCCCTGGAGAAAGCAGAGCGAATGAGCGTTTCAACTGGTACTCGACGACTGTCTATCACGCACCAAAGCCTCTATGTCCCAGGTATCGTCGTTTTTCAATTAGACTCTAGCGAACGGTGTTGAAATATCAATAGTCAGGTAAATACATAGGCCTGGAGTGACGCCTATTAGTTAGTGGTGTGGTTGGAGATACCGCAGGGCGCTTCGGAACCAAGCCATTACATTACTGTCGGCAAATTCCGGTTTACAGTGCTTTCACCTTAGGTTGTCCTCGTCAAAGCGCTTGTCAGAACAATCGGTAACTAGCCACTAGAGCGTTGGTTAATAATCGTTGACGGGTAGCCATTTCTTTCGTTTGTAATTGCCAGCAGGCTACACACTGGAGATAGATACCGGGCATCCTAAGGATGGGTTAGAATACACTATAGCTCAACTTCTCGTCAACCGTTACAACCATTGATTAGATTTCTCAGATCTTGGCAGAAGCACAGATCGGCCCCTTAATATCATACAACCAACGATATCTTCCATCTGCCATACCCGAGCAGCCCGATAGCTCTCAAACCTCATGCGCTTCTCCTCGGCAGCGCCTGCCAGCCTTTCCTTAGACCCATCTTCTCGATCACACTTGCGGGCATACAGTACACCGGGTCGATGTCGTCCAGCCCCGGATATCCGAGCAGAGAGAGGCCAGCAATGCCGAATTGCGTGTGGAACACATCTGCTACATCTCCTGGACGATCTGCAATTCCGCCGGCATCTGGGTCCTATTGGAGCAAGTGGGATGAGATGCAAGACATTGATAAAGCTACAAAATGGGATGGGACGTACTTGAGCGGAAAGGACGAAGGAGAAAAGCTTGTCGGCGTCGATCCAAGACAGTTTGTTGAGTATCGACATCGCCGAGAGCACCCAGAAGCTGTAGCACACCTGCAGCATTGTCAGGTTGTGAGCAGATGCATGGAAAAGAAATCGTGAACGCACGTCTTCCAGTTTCTCTGGCCGCCCGTTAAATCCGCCACTCGGTAGCTGACGCTCAGCAAGCCACCACCCAAGCGTCTTGTCGTCGATGACGTCCAGTCGATCGAGGATAGCCAATGTCGCCGTGCATACGAACACTGGAGTGATATTCCAATTAGCTCATGCTCACGAGAATGCTAAATAGTCATGCGTACCTTGAGCAGCATGACTCTCTGCGCCGATGATCCTCCCAAATCCGCCATCAAAATTCCGGCACTGGATGATATACTCGACGGCCTTTTCCTTCACGCGCTTCTCTACGACGTCGGGATGGTCGAGGTAAGAGAGCAGAGAGAGGGCGTGGATGGCGATGTAGAGGAAGCGCGTGTCGAGCTCGCTGTAGCGATCTCCAGAGAATACGCCAGAGGGCTGTTGCAGAGACAGGATGACTGCGATGCGGATTTGGCATGAGTGAGCATCCGATGCATGTCCCTGATGAGACTCACAGTTCAATACTCGTGGCTTGTCGACGCGGTCGAGCGCATCTTGGATGATAAGGATTTGTATCGCACTGAGCGTTGAATGTATATGTGCGTCGTGATCTGGATGGGGACCGAACCCGCCTGACCATCGTAAGTCGTATGTCAGTAGCCCAGTCGCTGCGCATCTGACAAGAAACAGACCTGCCTCGTCGTCCCAGCAGCTCATCACATACTCAATCATCTCCTCCCTGTTCAATGCATCCTTCTGCTTCATAGTGCAGAGCGCCACGAGTGCCCAGTATATCGCGTTGAGACGGAGGTGCGCGGTGAGGTGGTAGGTGAGGTCATCTTGGTTCTGCCATTAAATTAGTGCTCGTGGCCTTTCGAGAAGCTGGAGCACCCTCACCTCTCCTAAGTTTTGAATGTACTTGACGTGTAGAGGGATTAGCAGTTCGGAGGACATGGTGTGCAAGTGTGCAGCGGCAGAGTCGCGCGGCGAGGCCTGCGGCGGCAAGCGTATATGGAAATTCGTAGCACGTGGCGTAGATCTGGCATCAGAGCCGATGCGCTGGCTTCTCCCGTGCACAAAGTTTCTCTCAGGAGGCTGTGTTCTTCGTTCTTGACAATGCGATAATTCTTCAGAAGAGCAAAGAACATCGTCTCGAACCAACCTGCCTCATCACTGATGCTTGTTATCATACCTGGTATGTGCAGAAGATGCTCTTGCGTTGATCAGTCCCGCTGACCGCGCTCTTTCATCATAACCCACATGCTGGTCGTTCTGGAACTCGAAGCGGCTGCCACATAGGTGTATGGTAGGCTATCCTATGGTAGATGAGAGAGTAACCGATAACAAGCGGCCTATTCTTGACGAGATTGTGTCCCGAGCATATGTGGAGACTAGTAACGCGCGGCTACGGCTCAGGCTACCAGCCTTCTACAGTGCGCTGCCGTCGCGCCTGGCATTGCCGTCGCATTCTCGGTGCGTCCCATGGCCGCCAGCGCGTTATCTTCTCCAACCCGCTCCGTTTCCCTTTTTGAACAGAAATATCGTACGACATCCCAGAAGTATTCTAGAATGCTCTTGCAAGCCAAAATCCTCCTTGAGGGCTCCTGCAAGCCGGAGGTCCAAATGCGTCGATGTCAAGCAAACATCAAGATATTCCAAGAAGGTGCAAGGAACTCCAAGATGCTTCGAGCTCATGGCGAGCTCGGAGGGGCTCGGATACCTGACGGGACATTCTACGCGGTGACGAATATCTAGCATGTGTATTACCTTCCTTCAGACCCGTCCACTCGTAATGGCCAATGTCCGAGCCACTGCTCAAGATATCCCCGAGCCTCGTGAATGCCTACTATACTTCTGGGAGGGCAACGGACACAACTGGAGCCTGGCAGTGAGGGTGAGGTGTTTTAAACTACGATCGAAGCGTGAATTCATGAATTATTCTTGGTGCACAGATACTGCTATCCTATCATAGCAGATATCTCAAGACGACAGAGACTGTGCAACTGCGGTCTCTATGCGAACAAACTGTTTCCTTATCGAAGCACGCGAGCACGCTTGGTCGGCACAACAATTTGGGCGAAACCTGGACAGTCGACAGCGGGTCTCACCCGTTGAAAGTCCACTGTCCCCTTCCTTAATTCCCGAAAGTAACGGTAAATGAGGCTCCTTGTCTCCTCCTCAGCCAAGTCCTCATACGCCCGCGCCTTCCACAGGCCGGAGGCGTACGGCGTTCTATGGACGGCGGTGCATCCGCCTAGACGATGTCTATTCAGTAGATTCTCTGATGTACGAAAATATCACCATGTTTTCGTAGGCCCGGACCATCAAACTTCTCGTAGTTCGACTGCTTATAATCGCAGCACCGTCGTCGTCGTATCCTCAGTGCGTTGTCACATTTACTCGCCCTCCTTCTCTCATTGTCATGCTCAGGCTCTACATAGTCATGGCCGCTCTTGTATCGCTGGTGGGGGCGTCGCCCCATCATGCACGGACGATGCATGTCCATCACCGACGTGCAACGGCGCCAGGCAGCTATGTCAACGGCGGCGCTGCACCTGAAGATCAGGTTCTGAACTTGAAGTTTGCGCTTACCCAGAACGACGTGTCTACCCTGCACCAGAAGGTCGTCAATGTCAGCACTCCTGGGCATGCTGAATACGGGCAGCATTTGTCCAAAGAGGAGGTCAGGCACTTCCCGTGTCTTTTGACGTCGACCGTAGCTCACAGCGGAAATCGTAGGTGGAGGAGCTCATTGCGCCCTCGTCGGACAGCGTTCAAGCCGTGAACGAGTGGCTCTCTTCGCATAACTTGACGTCTGCATCTTTTTCTCCCGCGGGAGATGTGCGGGCTGTCAGCCTGACTGTCAAGCAAGCGAATGCGCTTCTGGACGCCGATTACTCGATCTTTACGGACCAGAATCGGACGGGGGCGAAGACCATCCGTACTCTGTCTTATTCGATTCCGGCAGACCTCAAGCCCCATGTGCTTACCGTGTATCCTACCACTCAGTAGGTCTACTTTATTTTACACCCGCTCAGATACCTGAAACTGGTCAAAACTTAGATTCCCCTCCCCGCGTAAGGTTTCTCAAGCCACCACGCTCGTGTTCAAGAGGGCCGAAGATGCCCAAGCATCCTGCTCGACACCATTTACGCCTCCGTGCGCACAGAGTCTCTACAGCATCCCCTCCTACATTCCCGCCCAAATGACAAGTCGTCTCGGTGTTGCTGCATTCTCAGATGAATCAGCAAGCTATTCTGATTTGAAGGTAAGCCACGCAAGATGTTGCTTTATGTCCGCTGATTGTTACGGCGCAGGCATTCTTGGCAAAATACCGCCCTGATTTGCCGGCATCCACGAATTTCTCCACAGAGCTCTTCGAGGGTGCTGTGAATGACCAGAGCACCCCGGTCTTGAAGGCGTAAGTTCATTTGCTCATGTCTTGTTCATATTTTACACCACATTGGCCTTATATCACCAGAACCTTGACATCCAATGGACCATGAGTCTTGTGTCGCCGACCGTGCCCGTCACCTTCATCGACATGTGCGATAAAGGCGGAGGAGGCTTCTTTACGAACATGCAAGAGTTCCTCAGTGCGACGCTCAACGGCACGAATCCTCCCCAAGTCCTTAGCATAAGCTACGCCGCCGTTGAGGCCTTCAGTGACCAAGCGACTTTAACGTGAGCACCAAGATTCCAGTTCAAGATACTCTTACCAATTTACATTCCTCTTTAGCTCTCTTTGCAACGGCTTCTCCCAGCTCGCAGCCCGCGGCATCTCAGTCTTGGTTGCATCCGGAGACTTGGCGCTTTGGGCGGTGAAGATCCATCCATGTGCCGCGTTTTCAACACGGAGTTCCCCGCCTCATGTCCACAGTACGTTTCCTCTGCATCTTCACGTAACTCTCAAGCTGAGCGGCTTTAAACAGCGTCACCGGAGTCGGAGGGACGATCGGTCAAGGCCCCGAGGTTGCCTGGAACATGACCGGCGGTGGCTTTGCAGAATACTTCCCTGCCCCATCATGGCAGACCGACGCCATCGCTTCGTTCTCGCAGAGCATCCCTGCCAACTACTCGACCGGACGCTTCAACTTGTCAAACCGCGGCTACCCGGACGTGTCAGCGAGAATGGACTTCGTGGAGGTATTGAACGGAAGCTTGCAGACCGGCGTCGGGACGAGCTTGTCGACTCCCATCGTCGCGAGCGTGATCGCCTTGCTTAACGTCGAGCTCATCGCCGCTGGTAAGAGCCCGCTTGGATTCTTGAAACCCTTCATATACGCGAATCAGGATGCCTTTACGGACATTCTCAGTGGTGGGTCTTCGTGCTGCGATCGGTGTTGCAGGGCCAGAGCAACCGCTTATTCGACGCCTTCCAGGTTCTAATCCCGGATGTAAAAGTGCGGGCTTTACTGCCACTGAAGGATGGGACCCGGTGCGTAGTTCTTTCCACACATCTGTGAACATGTCACTGACTACAGGTGACAGATCACCGGAATGGGCAAGCCCGGCTATACGAAGCTCAGAGCAGCGGCCGGGCTGTGATAGTGGGAATTACTGGCCACGTCGCTCCTATCTTTCAGATCAAAGGTCAAACGTCGGACGCCCTCTTTACGCCTCATGAGGCCAATCCACCATCTCTGCACGCGCTTGTCTGAGACACCGCAAGCACAAAGCACGCTGATCATTATTGCCGCAAGACACGTGTCGTTCACTGCGGACAAAAAGACTGCTTTGACGGCGACAATGGTCACCACGTGCGGTTAAATTGATCTCCCTTTTATTCAAGCCGTGGCACCAGCATCTGCCAGCCTTTCTACTTTCTCCTTTTGCCTCAAGCATTCCACATCATGACCATCGCCGTCGACCTCTCCCTCAACCCTCAACCCAACCCAAACCCACATCACAGGAACATCGACTTCCTCCTCAATGAAATCAAGTTCAAGGGCAACCAGCCTCGGGTCACCTCAAGGTCGCTCCATAACTACCAGTTTACCGCCACGTCCTGCCTCTCCGACACCGATGCTATCAAAGTATATCGCGGGGAACTCGTCCAGTTCCCCGAGCGCACCGTGATCGATGTCGTCTGCAAAGTCGCGTATGGGAAGTGCGCGGCGGATATACTGGCTCGCGAGGCGGGGTTCTACACGAGGAGGTTGAATGACCTCCAGGGGGTATATGTGCCAAGGTTTTATGGACACTTTTCTGAGAGGCGTCAGGCGGTGGCGTGCCACAGCGTACAAGTGCCATATTTCCCGATCCGGGAAATTGTGGGAAAAGGCATGCGTAATGGGATGACTTTTATTAGAAGTTTTCGTCGTCAGAAAGGCAAAGGAAATGAATGACTATGCCACATATTCCCATCTCCCGTAAGATTGAGTGAAATGTTTATCACATTCAGGCTGGGAAAAGCCCATGTAAAAGCTTCGGGATTGTTTACCTTCAGACTTTTCCCAAAGCACTACAGGCCTGTAAATTGCAGACATTTCCTTTGTTATGGAAAAGTCAAGGGAAAGAAAGACTTCCCCCCCCTTTTCTTCTGCCCGTAAGAGATTTCCTTTTACAGATACCATTCCCGAACGGGAATACAGGTGGCATAGGTTAACATTTCCTTCAAATTTTCGACTACAAAGAGATGTAGTAAATGTTGACCAATTCCGCATCCCTTTTCCCACATTTCTACGGGTCGGGAAAATTCGGCACTTGTACGCTGTGTGCGTTGTGCTCGGCTATGGTGGCAAAGCTGTGGCTATGGATGCGACTCGTCTTTCTGTAGCTGTCGACCGGAAATTCACGTATGTGTCTATTGTCTTATTAACAATGTGCGTGGTGAGTTTGAACTGACAAACTCGTATATAGATCTGCCCTCGTGAAGGCTATGATTGCTATCCACGACACCGGACTGACGCACGGGCGTCTTGATGGTCGCCACATTCTCGATAACGACGGCCGACCTATCATCATCGGTTTCTCAAAAGCTCGGAAGCACGAGTGAGAGTGGATCATGAAGATGATCGATGACCAGCTCGCGCCCGAAGGCCTTATTAGCCTGCGCTGCAACGAACTGCACGATCTATTCGACGCATTGGGGATCCGGAAACCCGAATATCGTGAGCTTCTCTTTGCGCATGCTCACTGGCAAGGGGTGGCATGTTCTGATAATTGATAACTGATAACGGCAACTAGGACCAGCGAGTGCTGATGACATCGCTGCTCATGAGCATGTGCGCCGGCTCGGCCTCTATGTAGAACCTTCGCCCAAGGCTCATAATTTAGTGCGACTCGGAGAGGGTGTGCAGAAGCGGGTGAGTGCGTTGTTTAACAAGGCGGGGAGGCGTGATGGCCTGCATGGGTATCACTATCAGCGTCTTGAAGATGAGCACTAGGGTTTTATTTTCTCTGCACGAGCAATGGTTTTGCTTCGCATGTGTATGAGAGTTACAAGATGCTAAATTTATGGAATGGAAGACACATGTACTGCTGAATCCGGGCTCGGTAGGGTATCCAAACATTTCGCACAGCATCTCATCCACAGACGACTAGAAAGCAGAGCCATATCAGGATGCGTTATGAAACACTGCCTGGTAATAAAAGCCAACATCGATCAAGAAATAGAGGAATCGCGCTCCGCTCGTGCTTACACAGGCGAGGACGAAGGGAAGGGAGGGTATCCATACCAACAACTGAGACACGCCCAACATCAATATACTCCAGCAGAAAGTCCAGAAGCCCCCATCCCCATCCCCACCCCTGTGCGATTTCTCTTCCCAGGCGGCGGCGGCGCTGTCGCGTGCCCGCGAAGCCGCGGCAGCAGACAATACCCGCAATCACGTCCATGATGACTTCGAATGTCGTGACAAAAGCCTGAAGAACGGGCGACCGGCCGTAATGTCAGCCTTATTATAGATCTAGAATGGGTAGGGTGTATATGGTCGTACAGTGGAGATGGCGGAGATGACGACACTGATGCCGTGGCCGATGGCGGAGAAGACGGATCCCTGGACGTCCGTAGTCAATTTCAAAGCAACACATCCGAGTCGCTGAACATGGGCTACTTACCATTTTTTTTTTCGTAAGGACGTTGCGACGCTCGGGGTGTAGGACCAGATGTTATANACGACAACTGCAAGAGAGGTGCAGTTGAAAGGCGGGGAAGGGGATAGATCCATGGTGAGTACTTATATCCCAGAGATGGCGCGGATCCGGAGAACACGCAGCAGAGAGCCTGATGCATGACGTGCTCCCAGCCGTCCGCGTGCAGATGCATGGTGCGAATATTGACACCAGGCGCCGACCGACATTGCTGCGCACCCAAGAGAGCAATACGGTCGCCATGTTCCGCGACGTCCCGCACGTTTTTGACGATTTGATGCCTCGCTTGGTAGCCCAGCGCTTGTGCATACGGAGTGATAAAGCCGGACACATAAGCTTCTATGTACTCTCACGCGTGTACAATGACAGTAGTATGGGGACACCAGATAGGTCAGCGGAGGCAAGTGTTTCTTTCTGTGAGGGCGTCAGTCAATGCATCCTGCCAGGTATCTCAAGCTACGACTTACTTTGCGAGTATCTGTGGAGCAGTCAGGGCTTTCATGTATCCTCATAGATGACCTCTATAGCATGTTGGGGAGGCTACTCGGGCTTGTTAGGTCATTACTTAATGTCGCACTGAGGAACCGTGACAATTTTGCAGCAGCTCGACGGGCTGAGTAGTCCTTATTTTCTCTTTCTGGCCATATACAATAAGCATATCTTACCACANAGATGCCTTCATCAGAATCGTAGCGTAGAGGATGAGGGAGACGCGGTCACTCGCGATCGTCGAACGAAGCCAACTTGAAGGACATCACGCTTACCATATATGGAAAGCGATAGCACGTGGTGTTCTTCCGCGCCTGAGCCAAATCGTCGGTTCATCCGAGTCATTTCCCCACATCCCCGCTAGATCGTTCAGACCCGAGGCGCAAGTACAGCAACTGAGCAAGCCCTGGGAAATCCGAACATTCCTCAATCTCAAAAACAGGAAAGGAAAAAGGTGCATTATGGTAAATCGTAAAATTACATCTAACAATACAAGCCAGCATCGTTCAAGAAGCAGAAAAATCAGAGTCGTGCATAGGTATTTCATGAACGGCAACGGGAATAAGGGAGGCACGGGCCCGGGGGTATCTACTTATATGGTCATCGTGCCAAGTCGATCGGCCGCGCTCAGTATGTGGCCCCAGCGCCCACGCCGCCGGTGCCCACCCCCGCACCGCCCCTCCGCCTTCCGAAGCCGCCACGTCTCCCCCCGGTGCTCCCAGTGCGCGAGCGGCCGCCGCAACACCAGTGGCAGCACAGGATGTCAACGATCACGTTGAATATCGTGACGATGATCTGCGGANGAGACGGTCAGTTCTCGATCGAGCGAAGTGGTTGGAAAGTAGGAACGTACAGTGGTGATGACGCCCACGATGGTCTCGAGGACCGAGGCGATGGCAGAGATGATGGCGATGATGCCCCTGCCGATAGCTGAGAATATGGAACCCTGCGCGTATGCATGAGTTCTAGATCCTAATGCGTCCATGCGGCCGAGATCGCGCTACTCACCATGATATTGCGTTAAGTCGTATGAAGCAGTGGGTGGGTGTGATATGATAAGTTGGTAGAGCTCGAGGAGATAGTGGGTGAGATGCAAGTGAAGAGACAGTGACGGGGATACAGCGCCTTTATATCCAGTGGAAGCTGATGTTGGGGCGTGGAGAGCACGCACCAGAGGGCAAACGTATACGTGGGCTGGGCCGTCGCATGACGTCTTCCAAGCCATCTGCCGTCATCTGCGGGCACAGGGAGTGCATAGGGAGCAGATTCAGATGACATCAGGGATATATACAGACGTCGCTGTATGTGGACCCACGACCCCCACGAGCAACCAAGTCGCCATGTCGGGCAGCTCCCGCGCGTTCTTGATGCCTCGTTGCTGGTCCAGTGGGGCATGCGGAGTCGGAGATGCGCGACGGAATGCGATTCCATTTGGGCGTACGTACATGAGGGCGAGGGCGGCGACTGCGTGCTGGTGGGCGTGGAGTGGAGCTGCTACGGATCTCGTCATGACATTAC
This sequence comes from Dentipellis fragilis, assembly GCA_004679275.1. NCBI lineage: Eukaryota > Fungi > Basidiomycota > Agaricomycetes > Russulales > Hericiaceae > Dentipellis > Dentipellis fragilis. The sequence continues at coordinate 17,156 of SEOQ01000358.1, forward strand.
TGGCACCGCGCGAACTTCAGTTATCTATATAACGACTCCTCGCTCGGAGTGATTCAGACAGGATTCTTGTCAAAACCTACTAGATTACGAAAAGATAAGTAACTCAAGTGAGCATCAACGCGAAGACAACAGAAAAAGACGGAGAGGATGAAAAGTTAAAACACGGTTACTTACGGACCTTGTGACGTCATACGTAGAGCCTTGATGGATGTCACATATATCACACGTGACGTCACAGACCTTGGTAACGTCCTTCAAGTTCCCTGCGGCGACATACTTTCCTTCAACGATGCAACATCGTATGATAAAGTTTACGCAAGACTAAGTAGATATCATTCGCCATCAAGGCAGCCACTTCTGCAGCCCTTTTGCTATCACCGATAATCTTCTGGATAATAGCAAGGGGGACGGCGAGCGTTGCGATCTGAGTCGGTGGGTCCTGGAAAAGAAGAAAAATATAGACAGATCTAGACAGGGAAGAGTACGTCGGGATTCTCTCACAATGTCACGGTGTGAAGCTCTCTTTTTCTTTTGCAAAAATAGAACGTAAGCCGGAATTTACAGATACCAACGAACATCATACTCACGGGATCGTTGAAGAGGTCAATCTACTCCGATGTGAAGTCTGACTAGGTCTTCGTTAATCAGTCTGTCATTGGCATAGGACTTACGCGTAGAAACGTACCTGGTTTCTGCTGCAGGCTTCACGTCTTCCCGTTTTGACCACGAGCTCCGAGGTGGTCCATCCATGTAATCGTTGAAGAGTGGTCTGTTTTCTTCTTTGACAGTCCAAAGAAGTGTTTCCGCCTCCGGCTTGAGCTGTCCATCCTCGAGACATGTCATTTCGGACCTCAGGTAATGCTTGACGATGTACGCCAACCAGATTCGAAACGAACTTGACGAGCCAGATTCACGACGCCCGGTAGGTGGATATGCCAGCGCAGTGAGGAGAGTATCCAAGAAGGCGGTACGGTTCGGAAAGTGAAGAGCCCTGCAGCGCTGGGGCAGCGTGGAGGGGTGCGACGCAGCGAGGCTTGGGTCGCATATATCCAGCCTGAAGAAGGACTGCGGATGGATCCATACGACTTGAGGAGTGGAGTCAGGGAGGCTCTCCAGAGGGCGGGAGTATGCGAGAGCGATGGACTTGGGATATGTCGAAGGTGTGGCATAACTAAACTCAGGCAGAGAATCCGTCTTCGAATACGGGTACGTAGCTTGAACTGCCATGGCGGCGGCCTCCATCTATCGTCTGGCACAATCACTTGGAGATAGAAAAGCAGTGTTGGAACGAGGTGGATGAACGCGAGAGCGTCCTCCGCCCAGACCATGCATGGGATTCCTGGATTGGTGATGGCCAATGCTGATGCGAGGCGAAGCCCTTGCTCTTCCTCGGTGTACGGACACTTGTCGATGCAGTAGAACATGTGTGTGGAGATATAGCTGACTCGGAGTTGATGAGGATTAAGTCGCGAATATTGGATCCAATCACGCCGCTTTCGGAAACATTTCCCATACATGTATATTTCTAGCGATCAACCGAACTTTTTACTCAAATCGTCCAAAAGTTCTCGTCTGTATATAGCCCCAACTGAACGAGCCCAGATGATTTGACCACTGTTACCTTACCACCAAGCCGAAGACAATGTTGCCTGTCAGTCTGAACCATTGTCACCAGCCTCTACAGAATTTTGATATGCAACTTCACGATATTGTACAACAGTATTTGGCATAACTGCGCTAATCGAACACGCCGGACTATAGGTAATCTCACCACTAGAGCATGATCAACGTGGAGAGTACATCAACAGGAGATGGGACCATGCCAGGGGTGTTTACCACTTCTCATGAGCCGGACGAACTACCGCAGTTACGGCGTCAGCATTCAGATAACTATAATAGCAACGAATGCACTCACGGTCAAGCTCCCATGCCCATGCCGACCTATCCTGATTGGTCAGGAAGAGGTAAGACTGCGCAGCATGTCAGTCAATGAGTTTCTCTGATGCATGAAGCATAAACAACGTACATCGGCGATGCTCTCGGGCCTGAGGTGGACATCAGGGTTGTCCAACCAATCCTTGTCCTTTTGGCCAACGGACCGATCCGTGAGAATACCTGATACCAAGCGACATCGTTCAGCACTTTCAGACTCTTCGTCCACTAACGAACAAGCACAGACCTCCGTCAATGATGACCTGCCCGCCGCAGCATTATTAGCATAGCGCTCAACACACCCAAAACCCACACGACTCACATGCGCAACATGGATATTCTGCTTCCCAAACTCCTTCGCCAAGCTCTGCGACAGCGCGCGCTCGCCAAACTTCCCCGCCGCAAACGCGCTGGTGGTCGTGTTGCCGCGGATCGCCGCCGTCGCGCCCGTGAAGATCAGCGTGCCGCGCTTGCCCTTGTCGTTGAGATCGAGGTCCTTGAACGCGAGGATCGCCTGCTTCGAGAACGCGAACGCGGCGGTGATGTTCGTCTGCACGCTCTCCTCGACCTGCTCCTTCGTCACCTCGAGGAAGGGCTTCCAGACGCCGTAGCCGGCGTTCCAGAGCGCGGCGCGGATGGGGACGTTGGGCCAGCGCTTCTTGATGGCGTCGAAGGCGTTGGTGACCTCGTCATACGTGTAGGCTGCGATGGGGAAGGCTGCGGCCTGGTCACCAGTTGATGTCAGTTCTGAACTGTGAGACGTGTACCCGTAGAAGTACGGTATGCTTACCTCGGGGCCGTTGGCGCTCAGCTCAGTTGCGAGCTGGTTGAGGCTGTCTGCACGTCCGCTGCGCGAAACCAACGCGACACGGTATCCGGCCTGGGAGAAAGCACGTCTGCGATATTTCATCGTTATTAGCTGGTAGCCAAAGTGCCAAATACCACAGTGCTTACGCTGCTGCGCCTCCAGTTCCTGCGAAGGTCAAGTTTCGGTGAGCACGAGGACACACTCCTGTGAGATGGACACGGCGTGTGTTCATTCCGAGACGTACCAGACGAGTTCCCGACACCTGCGACGACAAAGATGGGTTGGGTCGACATATTCACTGACTGTGCGCGTTGGGTGTCGATTCAGAGACTAGGAATGGGTTCGGAAGACGACTGGGCTTCCGCAACCGCTGTGGCAGCCCTTCTTATACGGCAGGACGCCTGGCGTATGCGGCCCAGTGACCCATCCACGCTGAGCAGATATCGCACACGTCTTGCGTCATATCTTGTTTTCGGTGATGAGTGAGCATACGCGCTCGCACGAAGTTGTTTTGGGTCGGCTTGCTGAAATCTGCTGAGTAAGTCCTGTGATCGACATGTCCAAGCCGATAGTACTTACTGGCTAAGACCTTCGGCCTTCTAAGTCATCGGGTGGATAGCAAGATCGATCTCCTGCATCGAAGTCTGTGTGCACGATGCGACGGTTGTCTCGGCAGGAGACAACTCGCTCGGAACGGTCTCGGAGCGGAGGCAATAATAATAAAATAAACATTGGCTTACGTGAGAAACGCGTCTATGATTGTCATTGTCTTGAAGCCTAGACAAGGCTTCACTTCAAGTGGTAAGAGCACAAGGTTTGGCCCCTTTTCTAGGCAACTTTATCGCACTCCATCTTGCAGTCAAGCGCTGCCCGCTTCTCCAAGGCTGTCGCCTCCCAAGGCGTTGCAACTGTCCCCAGCATCGCACTCGTACGCCTCCGTGAGTTTCCTCCATTTCCTCCAGTCCTGAGCGTTTCTCATCCATGTACGATACACCATTCGTTATCATCGCCGTCGACAAGCCGGTAAAACCCCACCAGCGACCTGGCTTTGGGCAGTCAGTCTTCCTGCTGCGTCTTGCAAACTCGCACTGCAGTGAGTCTCCTTGACATGCATTATCTCACCCATCGGCGGTACACGCTGACCAGCCTAGCCGCCATGTCCAGGTCCCAGTCCCAATCCCAGTTGACCTCCAACGTAAACGTGAAGCAGATCAATGTCGTCTCGGTCTACCCAGACAACCAAGACACGAAGGAGGTCTTCCTGCAGGCCGCCGGGACGCACTACTCCGGCAGCGAGCGGCACGTCCTGCTCTACTGGACGAACTACATCAAGAAGCCGATGATCGTCGCGCACATCACGCAGCTGCTCGGCGTCCCCGGCGCGTACCACTGGGAGAACGCCGCGACGCTGCAGGACTACGACACGTTCCTGCACCACGACACGTACTCGCTGGGCGAGTACTCCCGCGCGCAGCGCGACCGCATCATCGAGCTCGCGGAGCACCTCGACTTCGTGCCCACCTCGACCGTCAACTCGTGTCGCACGTGGATGCGCGATCTCCTCGACGCGATGGTGAAGGATCCGGATATTGCGCTCGACCCCGATATATTCAGTATGATAGATGAGGAGGTCCCGCTGCTGGTGCGGAGACCGGAGGAGCCGTAGGATAGAGAGGCTCGCTGGGTACGGTGCGCTGGTTCGTTGACTGTCGGTGCTTTAGGTTCACCATCTCTGCAAACGGTTTCAAGGATATGTCATGCCATGCCGCGCGGAGGCCGTCGTCGTCATTTGGTATTGGGAATCAGAGTGTACTGAGAGGACTGATGTTGTATGTATAACTCGATTGCTACGTTATTGTATTGTTAAAATTGTCGTCCTCTCGTATTTAATCCTGGTAGAGTAGTCGTTTCCTGGTAGCTGGGTTATTCCCCATTCGTGTAAGACGGACTTGACGAAACACGAGATAGCCGTCTGTAAATATTCGCTACACATATTACACAAGAAACCCGGGAGACATATCTATAGCACTGCAAAGCGACTTTATTTCGTCTTATCATTCCACCTACGTTCGGTGGGTTAGCTCAGGAACGTCGAAGAGAGCATGGAGCCTGCCACTTACAGATCCATGAAAAGCTTCCACAAGATAGAAAACATGAGGCCCTGGCACCCGTTTGCAATGATCCGCGTCTTCAGCCCGCGGCCAAAGAGGCCCCGCACGCCGTCGGTGGCGATGACGGCCCGCGCAGCATCCACGTATCCGACACGCGTCTCGTTCACCTGGCGGTACGTCTTCACAACGCGAAGGGAGTTGGAGACGGTGTCGGAGATGACCGACGCGACGAAGCCGATGAAGGCTTGGCGGAGGAGCGTCTGGATCAGCGTGTGGGCGGGCGGCAGGTTTTCTTGGAGGAAATTGTATGTGCCGAACCACTACATTCAGGCCACAGTTCAGAGGGGGCAGTTTCACACATGAATGTTTGAGATGTAAACACGACTTACGGGGAAGTGACCGACGAATGTCGCAGCTGCCGTCGCCCAAGCACCGTAGAAGAGCGAGGCAAGACCGTACACCCTGACCTAATCACGATACCCACGCGTTAACCTTCCTACCATCTCAGTGACAAAGACGAAGACAAAGAACGCACTCTGGTTCTCAAGATCCCCCAGCCTCGCTTGCCTTGCGTTTGGAGAGTCGTCTTGACCGTATCAATCGGCGTCAGGATCATACGGAAGAGCGCTGCGGCGATGCTCGCAAAGACTGATTTCACGACAGTAGGCAGCGAGCGCATGAATGTGTTCGACGAGAGGAGGGCAAGGATCCCGGCATTGGCTGCCGTGTCTCCGAACCGCGAGACCGGGCCTTGGATAAGGGCGGCCAAAAGACCCTGGTAGTACCGGGAGAAGCCTCCTTCCCGCCAGAGAGTAAGCGTCGCATGTGTTGTGGTGGTGCCATAACGGTATTGATAGTTCATGATAGTGCGGAGAGGCTATAGAGTAATTGTAGACTTCATATAGAACAGACTGTGTTGATCTTACCATAAGAGTGAGGACCTGGAGCACCATGGCTATCGACAGTGGTCAGGTAGTCTGCAATTGAGTTGCGGGCGACGCATACCTGCAGCACCACTCAGCCCACCACCCAACGCGCTCTTGAGGGCCTTCCCCAGGTCAAACTACGACCAAGGCCGTTTATCAACTGAACGTTCCAGCGGTGAGAAAACAGAACTCACATCGACATCGTCCGCGTCCATGAAGCCTTTCACGAAGAACCCGATAGCCAAACTCGCGATAGCAAGAATAAGCAGATACCAAAGCACAAGCCAGACACTGGTTGTCTTCTTCTTCGGAAGCTCAATGAGCTGGTCGGCCTCGGCTGGTATCGCGGCCTCTTCGTCAGCAGCGGTGATTTCGACTTCGACTGCGGTATCGTCACTGTCGCTCGCCGCTTTGCTGTAGCTCGGGGGGTCCTGCGGCGCAAGCAACGGCTGGCGCTCCGGGTCTACGTCTGTGCTGGTCGGCTGGCTAGCTGACATCTATACGACGTTGGATGCGCGTCTGAGTCGCGGTGGGAGGCAACTCAGGCAAGCGGCAAGTCTATCCGACTTTCAGGCGATCGCTTCGATTGCTGATTAGGCAGCTGCAATGATCAGCACGTAGCGAGATAAGATTAGATCGTATCCCGGATTGTCCGGGGGCGTTTCGGATTTCTTCGACTCACGCAATAATTCANTAATTCATGNATTCATGGCATCATGTGTCTATATATAACCAAGTTTGATGCTTTCTCTTGCTGCTCGATTACAAAAAGGTAGAAATACAGGCTTCTCGTCTCCGACTCAACAATCGTACCCGCACATCCCATTGCAAGGGCGCAAGATTGCGTTCCACCGCGACTCCCACCACCATTCTCTGGATCTTCACTGTTCATCCTCGTATTTCTCCCAGCGCAGGGTGGGAACCAGCTCCTTGAGATGTTCAACCTCGTCTTCCTCCATCTTGCACCGGACCAAGGACAACTTCTGCAATGCCATGTCTGAGTTTTTGCGCTCGATGAGTGCTTCTTGTAGCGCTTCATGGAAGGTCAATCCGAGGAAGTTTTGATCGGGTGTGATTGCTAGAAGCGACAATGACGCCAGATGGGGAAAGGCACGAAGATCCTCCGCAGTGGGTAGCTGCTCCTGGTCGAGCAAGGGGCCCCAGGCATCCCTGACGACGGGCGACCAGGCAATCGCCAGCATGACCATCGAAAAGTGGCACACGTGCAGGTGCCTGATGTTGTGAAAGGCCTTGAACGCCTTGTGCCACAGACGATATGGTTCAAAAGCCGGCGACGTCCAGACGATGCTGAGGGAGTGGATGTCGACTGGGGAGAGTCCCTCGGATAGCTTGGAAATAAGAGTGTACGAGCACCAGTCAGGCGGTTGAGGGGCGTTGTCTTCGCAGCGTATTGCGAGATTGATGCGGCCAAGTAAACCTGGTGTGCACCACTGATCGAGGGTCATGGAGGCGGCATCGTCATTGGGAGACTCGTGCAGCGAAAGACTGACGTTTTTGTCGGAGAATAACATGGTGGTCGCATATTTTGCGGACCCAGCGCACCGCACCAGTAGGGGAACGATGAATTCCGCATCTCCTAGTCTTCCGGTTGGTGTGAGCACGCAGTGTAGTAACAACCGGCACCTCGGTGGTATTATGATATGATTGATAAGTTGTCCACACGAGGTGACTTCTCCGGTCAGTCGGAGGTCCTCAAGATATGGCATGTCGACGATCTCGTGGCCTTCGGTGGTAGGTTCGGGAAGACAGGCGGCGAGGTGGAGTGTACGGAGAGAACGCATTTGAGGGAGAGCGTAATATATCAAAGAGGAAGCCGGGATGGGTCGGCCGTTTATTGGAGAACAAGCTGACCCTGACGGTGTGGAGTATAAAGCGGTAGTGACTGCATTGATTTTGAGTTCGACTAAGTTGGACAAGGTCGGGAGAAGCCACGGCAACTGGGCACCGCGTATGGAAAGGCACCGAAGGCTGGGAGTGCTGTCTGCGAAAATACCACTCGGCAGTATAGTCAACAGTTGGCTCTGTCCACTGTATGTCGATTCCGTGATGGTCAGCCTTTCCAGGAGAGGGGCGGGCCGTGTGAGCACCTTTTCCGCGAACTCTCCTGGTCGACCAAGAAGATCCGTGCAAGACAGGTGTTTGATATGAAAGAGGTGTTGAGATACGAGAGCAATTTGACGCGGGCTGATGTCTGAGTGGATCGACCAGGAGATGGGCGAGGACTTTGATCGCGCCAATTGTTCTTCCAGAAACGGCAGGCCAAGGCCGGTGTCGATACTGCACCAGAGACTCGAGTTTTGGATAGCAATCTCTCTCCAATACCGGCAAACGTGGGTGACCCGGATCCATCCTAGCCGGTGCCACCCCCGCTGACCCCAGGTGTAGGGATAGATGCTTTCACGATGCGCGGCAGCCAGAGCCTTGAAGATAAGTGCGATGAGTTCGGATGGAAGGCGGGAGATGGTGCTGTGCTCGTAGGGCGGCTTCACGGGAAGATCATCGTGTGGTGGACGAGGGCCTTCGTCCGTCTTTGAAGCACGGTTGTCCGACGAAAGATCTAGAGAGTACGGAAGATTGGCCATGGTGGATGACTATCGGTGAATAATATGCTATAGGTGAGCGAATTATATTTCAATCAGAAGAAACGTACGCAGGAGTATGCAGGCCGGCGATAGTCGCTTCTACAATGGTGTCAATTTTCCGTGGAATGTTGGAAATAAAATGACAAACGTACCGGAATATTGACAGTCTTAAAGACTCTGTAAGTAAACTTTAATGATATCCACCTTGGTTTCCCTCTACTATCCCGGCGAAACGAGTGTCATTGAACACTTGAGAGCTTGGATGGCGTCGAAGTCAGTGAGCAAGTCGGAAATATTGGCTCCTTCCTCGGTTGCGGCTATTGCCGGATATCTTAGATCGGAGTTTGCTTATGCCGAACCTTAATCCGCCGGCCCGGGTGCCACCGTCCGGTGGTTTGAGCTGACTTGCCTCGATGCGCACTTCGTTTTCACACTATTATACCATGCAAGTCGTTCATATCACACACTAGGCAACACATCTGAGACCAAGTGATAATCTGCAGCCGTATCTAGTCAAGTCGGAACATGCGAGACTTGACCCTCGGTCTCGACTCAGCGTTGGAACATTTCACCTGCTGAATCGGCTGTCCAGTCATTGCCATCTTCACGGTCTTATCAAGACGACGGTTCTTAGCTGTGTGCAGCAATGTGAGCACATGTAATCGCTGATATTCCGCAACGCAGGTCTCACCCTGAGCGTCCGTAATCTCATACAGCATCGTGCCTCCGAAGGACTTGATATTGTTCTGAGCATCCTTGATGGCGCGCTTCGTCAGGGTGTTGCCATCTACGACACCCACAGCTCCTTTTACGGCTGAATCCTTGCTCGCGACAGCACCGAGATATAGCTTGACATTGGGGTTCTTGGCCTTGGTACGCAGATATTCATCTCTTCATATCAAGTGTGAGCCAAACGTCAATAGTGAGGAATAAAGCAGGCTCACCAAGCTCCGATATTGTATCCCTTAGTGCGAACGTGGAATTTAGCAAGATAAACTTTGAGCAAGAGAGCAGACGTACAGAGCTATCAATCGCGCAGGCTATATTGTTGTCTAGAATGGCTTCAGAAACGTGTGATGCCTTTGAAGCGAGAAGCAAG
>SEOQ01000359.1:0-26622 GCA_004679275.1 Dentipellis fragilis
ATCTACTGGAGTGCAAGTCGATGGACGTTACGATGTAACTCAATTAAATTACCGTCAGCCATATAGCTCAATGACCGTCTGCGACATAGCTCATGATGCATGATGGGCGGCGACGATGAAGACGCACTGGTCGCGCTCACAAGTAATCAAATAAGTCTATACAACTATGTCGCCCAAGGTCTCAAGGCATCATCACTAGACTGGAGACTCCTTGGTGCGGAGAGTCACGTACGCATACTCTTTGAGACAACTAGTAGATAAACATTCTCGTCATTCAGGCTATCGAGGGGGCTGGCTGACAGTGCTGTCAATAACTTCACCACATTAACATCACACTTCGGCGGTTCTGAGATACGAGGAGCATCCGCTGTGCAAAGGTAAGTATGGGCATCGTAACGACACGAAAAATGATTGAGCTAACCTTCTGGTGGTGTTAAGTACCTATCGAACTCGTATATGCGTTTCCCGGGATAGCGATGCTTAGTATATGCAACGACACTCCCCAGGTGCATGGTAAATTTTTCCGTTAATCCTAAGCGTCGTCCAATTCCTCCGCGACGCAACTCGGCGTCTTCTACAAGGCGTTTGCTCTTGCGTAGATGCTAACAGTAGATACAGATGTTAGCGTACACATACTCTTCCCTCAGCGTAGGCATGTAGATGTCAAACGCACTCGGATACAGAATCCCACTCCATATGCATCCATAGTGAGATATTCGATTTGACGCGCCAACCCTCTGAACATAATCCAACATAGGTGGAATCTGTTCTTCGCGGCGGCGCATCGAGCTTGAAAATATTCAGCATCGCTGCGCAGGCTGGTACTCGTCCGGACTGTGTCAACAAATCCGACACACGAAGAGAGGAAACTTACTAGGCGATCATCGTATCATATTTCGCAGTCGTGTCTTTGTCAACGCACAAGCCCTCTTGTGTTGTGTTTTGATACAGCTCTTCAATTTCCACGATGATTTGCATTAGATCCTGGAGTTGTCCTCGGGGGAGCCATTTTCTGATAATATTGTATACCATGGCGATTATAGAGATAGCAGTCCCAACAGTCCCGAAGATATCGAGCGCCGACATGATATCAACTCGACTCGATGCGACCGAGTTGCGAGCTACCATCAGCAGTCATCATCGTCAGTCATGAATTATTACTAACAAGATCATAAATATGAAGCTCACATTATAGAACAGAAGAAGTACTGCGATGGCGAAAGCGCGGTGACGACGCAAGTACTGCCAGATAGACATGCAAGAAGCCTCATGGCAGACGTCATCCGAATCTGACATAAAGAGCTGATGGTCACCGATATGGTCAAGGATGGACACGCTAGGAAGAAATTCCACATACGTGAACGAGGTCAAAACGAGCGCCTCATCGATCTTACCTATTCAAGTTCACTACTGCCGGGGACGAGGTCCCTTAGTAGTTGAACCGACTCAGTTGAAACCTTCACACTCCCTGATGGACGATCTCTTCAAGTACGGACTCAAGCACGATAGCATCTGTAAGAGGTCTGCATAACATACATGAAAGTCCAGACCCGCCTGCCCGCCCGCATCTACCGCAACTTCGCGATCTTGATTTGATTGGTGTCGAAATTCATCGTCGAGTATACGTTCTTCATGAACGCCGCGCCCAGAACCCACGATCCCTGCAGGCTCTGCGGGCCGGCCTGGATGACAGACAAGCAGTACCCCTGCGGGTTGCGAGTCTGCTGCAGCACGAGGTCGCGCGGGTCGATAGGCCAGTCGCGTTCGCCAATTGTGAGGCTGAGCTCCAGCTGCGCGTCGCACGGGACGTAAAAGAGGCCGTCCTGCCGATCACGGAGCGGATTGGGGAACTGCGAGTTCAGATGCGCAGCGTCGCCGAGCGGCATGACAAGCCCTGTCGAGCCACTGTCGAGGGCGCCGATGCGCTGCCCAGTGATGGCGGCGAATGGCGCGCCATTGATCTTCGTGCCCGTGACGGGCACGCGCCAGTACCCGCCGTCGAGGTTGGTCAGGGTCACCTCCGTCGTCTCGTCGAAGAGGCTCGTGTCGGCGCGCCGAGGGAGATCTCGCCGCCATGACCGCCGTCTGCAAGGCGCGGAACTTTCCAGCCCATGATGTTGGCAGGGATGGCTCCGTTCTGCGTGAGGAATTGTATGAAGTTGGGGACTCTCGTGCGGGAGCCACGCTGATGACGATTTACGCGATAATCAGATTTCGACCGCAAGGAAGAAAGAACGGGATACTGACGGCAGTCCCTAAGCCTACGATGCCGTCGATGGATTTGCTGGCGATTGGACCTTGAATGATGCCCAACCAGGCCAAATATATAACCTTGGACTTGGGCCGAGCCAATAGACAGTGTGTCCTGGGCGAGGACTCCCGCAACTTTTGTTCCATCACCGTAACTGAAGCCCCACTTATTTTGAGGGTTGATGTTCATTGTTGACGATGCAGACTTCGACGCGAATTTATGGTTTCCCTGGACGATAGGTGTCAGCTCTAGTTCTAAGAAAACACGACAGAATGAAATGTCGACGCACCCGCTGAGGACAGACATCCGCGTAAACCCAGAAATCTGATGACCCGGTGTCCATTTGCATGGTGAATGGCCCCGGGTTGGTGCCCAAGTCGACGGTGGCCGTGTACGCAAGGTCTTGACCAATGATGCTAAGAGGAACCTTGATGACTGACGGAGCACGGCGCACAAGGGTACTGAGACAGCCAAATGAGCAAAAGGGTGTCGGCTACGGGGACGAGAACATACGCATTGTGCGTCGGGCCAACATAGTCGACCTGACTTTGACTGAACCGCGGAACGGTCGGAAAAGCACTCGCGAAGTCTGGCGACGATAAGGCGAGAACGATGGTATAGAGGAGGATTGTGAACGAAGAATAGGGCTGCATGGCAGGAATAAACGGCAGTAGATAGATGCAAACAAATGGGACGGCTCAAAAACGGGCGTAAAAATGAGGGGTAGGCGAAATGGAATGGGAAGGACCAGCCTTACCTGAATCGCGACCATGGACACCTGTACTTATAGCTTTCCGGGGCTATGAAGAGCAGGCAGCGTCTCCACCCTCGATCCTGTGATGCCGATGCCGAGCTGAATTACAGAGGCGTGCGAAAATAATGCACGCCCGTGCCACACGACGTAGTTTCTCATGTAGTACTTCGAGCTTAACATATTTTGAGTAGCACTCCTNACAAAATTTGTTCCTTACAATTTATACATTATGGATGAAAAAAGAAAGGATGGAAAATGTGCAGAAATGAGGGGAGAAATCATGCATGAACACTTCGCGGGTGATCACGGTCACATGATCCGATCGTGTCTCGCGCGACACGTCAACGCGCCTTCCTTGACGACTGACGACGACGCTCTCTTTCCGCATCCAACATCATCTCGGACATCCCCACGCCTCCCTCCTTACATTTCAGCACCATGACAGTAATGACACCAACCAAGAAGGCCCGAGTTTGGACCATGGTCGAGAAAGAGGGCAAGTCTATCACCGAGACTGCTCATGCCCTCGACCTCAATCGAAGTACGGTGTCTCGTGCACACAAGAAGCTTCTGGAGCAAGGCCCCAACCCCGACTTCTATCTTGAAGTCCCGAGAAGTGGTCGACCCAGCTCAATTTCCCCCAGATTGGAGCGTAGAGCTGTCCGGTACATCACCAGTGGCAGGGCAAGCGACGCAACCGACCTCCAGCGACAGTTGTTCACGGATCTTCACCCAACAACAATTCGTCGTATGCTTATTCGGCATTGCCTCTTTGGCCGTGTATGTCACTCAAAGCCGTTGCTCATCAAAATGCATAGGTACAAGTGAAGGAAGTGGGCTGAGGGTTTCATCGGATGGAAGGTGTCGAAATGGAAGCGTGTCTGGTTTGCAGATGAGTCAAAGTTCAACCTTTTTGGCTCCGATGGGAGAATGTACTGCTGCAGGAGGCCAGGGGAGGAGCTGGAACCCAGGAATGTCAAGCCTGTGGTGAAGCATGGGGGTGGTTCTTTGATGGTCTGGGGAGTTTTGACATGGAAAGGACCGGGGCGACTTCATCGGGTGGAGGGGAAGATGAATGCTCTCCAATACACATCTATCCTTTCCGACTCCCTCCTAGGAACTGCTCATGATCAAAAACGGAAGCCCTCATCCATTGTCCTTGCTCAAGATCTTGATTCGAAACACACTTCCTGACTTGCGCAGAAATGGTTCAAGCAGAAAATGTATCAAGTTGCTCCCATGGGCTCCTTCCTCTCCAGATATGAATATCATTGAACATGCATGGGAGATGCTGGATCGTGCTGTACACCACCGGGAGCATTGTCCTTCATCATTGGAGGAGCTATGGAAGGTTTTGCAGGAGGAATGGGCAAAGTTGGATGTGCAAGCAATTCGTCACTTATATAAATCAATACCAAGGCGGGTCGAAGCTGTACTAGAGGCCAAGGGGGGATATACCAAATACTGATTTACATGTCTGTCTCTGGTGGATATTAAAATGTACAGGGGGTTATTTTGTTGACAGATGTAGTTGGAACAGAACCCATTTTTGATACTTTTGTGATTTCTCCCTCAGATTTTGCACATTTTCAATTGATTTTTTTCTGTCTACGTAGTGTGTGATATAATGTTCAATAATGTCCAGCCAAGCAAGCCAGAGAATGTAGCTGTTGAAGTGTGGTATGCAATATCGTGTCCGTGCATTATTTTTGCATGCCTCTGTATGTATGCATTAAGGGGGAATCGAACCCCCGGCGGGTCGATGGCAACGACCCAGGTTACCACTACCCCATTAATGCGATATGTGAAGTTCCTCTAGTCACTATTACATATAGTTAAGGGGAAGCAAGGTATGTCTGCTATCTCGCCAATGGTGATACACTGATACCCACGGCCCTACATATATGAACCCGGAGAATGAGAGCCTTTATCAAGGAGAACGGTGTAGATAAATTCTTCTTGTCCAACGCCTGCGCCTTGTGAGACCCCCTGCAGTCTTCCAATCGTCCAAAGGCGCAGAGTGCGGATCCAACCATGCGTCGTTCGTATAAACCCAGCCATCTACGACACGCCAAGTCAGAATAAGCAGTCGGTCATGGTGTCATCTGGATAAACTCACCCTTATCCGCGCCAACAGCACTCCACTGACCCTCGATATCTGCGCGCCAATCCTCAGTCTCGACAAATGCCCATCCAGGCTCGAGCGCGAACGTGAGGTTACTACTGCAATCACGTTAGCCCACGAAAGGGTGCAGTTGATTATCTAACTATTGTAAGGGTAGAGGAACACGGACCTGACATCGCCACTGCCGTCACTGGTGACCCCACTCCACCCGTCCCGGCCGCGGGTCCAGGCGACGCGTTCGCCCGTCTTCAAGAATGTCTTGGACCAGGAGCCGCTCTGTGCGTCTGTGGCTGTATTCCAGCGCTCGTTCTCGAACAGCTCGACTTCGCGCAGTTGGCTGCGCCAATGATAGTCTTTCAGCCGGTCGTCGTCCGTGATGCGTGCCACCCAGGTGTAGAGACGGCGGATGGGGAGAGCGTCAATGACTGCGGGGAGCGTACGCTGGGAGAATGGGTGGGTTAGGACGAAGGGCAAGAGGCCGACGGCGAGGAAAAGAGGGCGTAGAGGGACGAGTGGTAATAGAGGGAGTGCGATTATGAATGTGATGATAGTCAGGATGAAAATGTGTTGGGTGTAAGGCGTAGAGTATGTGAGATGCGGGACTAAGGGAAATACGGTGTCATGACCATCCGAGCTGTAGTCGAGAAGTACGGATTAGTGAAGGCACGAGACGAAGGTCGTGAGGATACATACACAGCGCCCATGAGATTCTGAACGCCTTGAATGTTTGCCAACCACTCTGTGCTACCTTCGCGGGCATTGGCTTTGGGAGGTGGGAGAAGGACCGTAGGGTCAGAAGATGCGTCTGGTCGTCGCGACGGGTGTCCGACTATCAAGACCGCCAGAATAATTGCATGAGGCACTAAGAGAAGCAGCCGTGGAAAGTAGCCTAATATGCAGAACGTTATGATCAAATTAACTGAAGAAATATTCGGGACACTCACAGAGGAAAGCGTAGACAGCCATCCACATCGCAGTCACCTTCCAACCTTTCCTCCACATCAGAATCTCCTCTATCCGATCCTGCAGCCAGAACATTGGCCCTATCTTTGCGATGAATCGTCGGAAGTTGACCGTCATAATGGGTACAGAAAGGGGGTCGCGTGTAGAGAGCAGTTGTGTGGAGTTCCTGGGATTACCAGGCGCCGCTCCCGCAGGTAGCTGTAGGGTCGAAGCTAGAAGCATAGCAGGGAGATTTCCAAATGTAGATCTTCCGGTAGGCGTCATTGGGTTTGCTGGCGACGAGACAGAATCATCCTGCGGGGGAAGAGACGTCACAATTTTGGGAGGCGGTTGTGGATTCTTCTTTTCCGCAGGAGGTTCGGAAACGATACGGGTGGCGTACGATGGGACATCGACATAGTCTAGAGTGGCCATCTTGGTTGTCTGCTAGTGAGTGCTCGTGTGCCCTGGCCGCCGGTCCACTCGTGCGCTCCGAGTCGTAAGTATGCCCTGGAAGATTGTGCTAGCAATTCCCCACTGGGTGCAAGAAGATTAGATAGTGGATATCTCGCTGAATGATAGACAGTGTAAAAACCTTTGAGAAGTAGTCTGTCGCTGGTAATAAAGTGCGGAAGTGCAATGAAACTCGCGGCCACTTTCAGGTGCCAAAGCACTTTACATGAAAGCGAGTACGTGATAAGCGCCTTGGATTCGTTCAACCGTGGCGGAGAGCCTCTCTATGACCACTACCACCGAACCCGACACGCTACCACTCAAGACTAGTTTCAAGGGCAAGGATACATTGCACAACACCTCTGATCATGTCTGACGACCTTCAATTCTCGGAACTATCGAACCCACTTGTGGCATCGTTGAACGCTCTTCTAGACAATATCGAGCTGCCATTTGTTCTTGAGACGCCGCTGGACCTTACTCCATTCTTGCTCCTCGCCATCCTGGAATCGCTGTTGGAGGCAAGGCTTCCCATACCACAGGCCATTCGGGAGTCAAAGAGTGCCGAAGCAAAGGTAGATGCCATGAAGATCTTCCTAGGTGTCCTCGAGAACGATGTCATAGGAATTGACGTTGGCTTGAGCGATGTGGACCCTCGCCGCCTTGCTGTGGGGACATGGGACGAGGTCGTCTTTATAGGCAAGCTGCTATGCTGGCTCGGCAGGAAAATGGGACTCCTCCAGACGCAGGCGTCCTTCGCGCAGGATGAACCCCCCAAGAAAAGCATGGGCGCCTTTGGCTTCGCTGGCGAGACTGCACCCGAGCGTAACCAATCGCCGTCAACTCGTTCGACGCTTACGAATAGCATGAACAGCGCTCTTTCGATGGAAGATGTCGAAGCCGACTCGAATACGACCGTGCTATCTGCAGTTACAGACACCCTCGAGACGCCTCGGGCTGTATCGCCTGCCGGGGTTAATGACACCTTCCATCCTCGCCGACCTTTATGCATCCACGAAGTAGAAGACCCCTCTTTCCTCATCCATGCCGATAGCGACTCCTACGACAGCGAATCGGATGCCGCGTTCGGACATAACCTGTCTGGACCAGTCAATGCCGACACCTCTTACTGCGATTGCTTGGATGATCATGCTTCTTCTTCGACAATAACACGCAATAGACAGCCCGTCCGCTACGATGGATGGATCGAGGAAGTTGACACCGAATCCGAACTGCAAGCATACGAGGCCTCACAACGTACCATCGAACGGCAGCATATTCCTTCTCGCGCACGTCTAATTGCCAAGCAGGGAAAATCCCTTGGAGATAACACTATATTGTTTCAGGTCGGTGATCTCTAACATGTATGGCATGACTTGACTCATCTACATACAGGGATCGACGCCTCGCGCACCCTCCGTTTCGGGGAAGCGGCTTTTGACAAGACATACTTCTCCGACTCAGCATACAGTCGCCTTATTGAATGAGCGTGCCCGATTACTCTCCGAACTCGCTAGTTTGGACCGGGCACGATAGGCGCTACGGCTGCTGTCCGACAAGGTTTCGGTACTTCGAACTTCATCCCCTTGGAGTACCTATCAAAACGAAGAAAAGGAGACCTAACGCGGCACGTTATAGGAATTCACTGAACCTCATGATACCTGGCGTCTTCAAGTCACAAAATGGTATCAAGTCAACGTCCGATTTTCAAAGACTTCTATGCTATGTCCATGTACGGTCGCCGCCACAGCGCCGTGCGGAATCGCATCATTTCCAGTCTTCTGGAATAACAACAAAGTTCAACCGTAATGCCATACGCTATTGCGTATTATCTCTCCAGGCTTTCGTCAATCGAACAAACGTCTTTTGTTGCGCTGTCGTCCGGTTCCCCACCTGTCGTTGTATTCCTGCAGGCGGCCATCGATTGGTTCGCTCCACATAGGCCACTTTCGACCCACTGATGGTGAGGCTCGTCCGTCATTGGTGGTGTATGCATAACCATCACCATTTCATATACAGTTGCTGTCTGTAAAGCCGGTGCACATGGATATGTTGGGAGTCACTTAGCATGTTCAAAAATGCCACCCTTCAATTGATGATTCGGATTCGTAGATGCCTCCTCTCGCTCTTCGTCCATTCCTCGGACGCGTCTGCTGCCTGGGCTAGTTTCCGATCGGATGGACAACACGCATGCAATGCCCCATGAGGCTGCTTCTACGTCACAGCTCGGGCTTCTTGTCGACGATAACCCATTATCCCGTCGATTAGCACATCACCGGTTCCGCTCTTCCGCTTCGCCTGCTCCCAAAACCTCCACTCTCGTCGGATTGTGCATCACGTGATGGCTCAAACCAGTAAATCGTCAAGCGGTGCCTGCGCTCGTACGCCCAAGGTGACCGTTATCATGTTTCAGCGCCTTTTGACAAATGGAGCGAGATATGTTATAGATGCGACGCCCCGCTCTCGTTATGATTCACGTCGTTCCTGAGGGGAAGCGCGCGATACATAAATGCTGGGTGGCCTCATAGTGCATTCGCCTGCCGCCTCTATCTTCGTTTCTCCTTCATTCTCGCTTGATGCCCCTTTCCCCCTTGTACAACACGCGGCGCCATCCTCACCTCTCACTCTAGTATTGTTATACTCTTATTTTTCCCGATGTCTGGCTCTCCGTCTCCGTTATCGCCTCCTCAAGTATCATCATCTTTCTTCCCGCCCGCGCTGCGCCCGCCTGCTCCCAAGTCTACAGGCACGCGTTCACGCATACGCCCTCGCGTTCCCTCACGCCTGTCGTTGGAGGGCATAACTGAAGAGCCCCCGGTCTTGACGGACTCTCCCGTTGACATCGGGTCGAATTTGTCACCCTCGTCGGCTCGGTTGCGTCGCACACCGTCTCACAAATCTCTCCTATCATCGCCCGCCCTCGCTCGGGTGAAGAACCAGTGGGAGCACCCCGGACCTAACTATGGCACGGAGCCCAAGAGACACACGTTTACGAAAGCACCGAGATCGAGCGGCAAGAAGGGGGTTAGAGTTGAAAAGGAGTTCAAGGACGTCTGTGGAATATGGTTCGTGTGACTCCTTCCTTTGACCACCAGCGTCACTGATAATCGTTTCACAGCTTCGAAGCGGCGATGAAGCCAAACCAAACCAAGTGCTGTGGGCAATTGTTCTGTTTCCAACACCTTTCGGACGTGAGTGATATTAAGTAAACCCACTCCATGCACCTCTCTGACTAAGGCTATCTATTCGTGCAGTGGCTCTCAGCGCAGGGTACCGACGGGCGATGCCCGACTTGCATGGTTTCGTGCTCAATTGAAGCTGACACAATTCCCCTCCATTCTCCGTCCCCTGCCAAATCGCCCGCACCTCGCTCCAACAAACGTCGCGCTGTCACCCTTGGCTCCTACCGTCTCCCTCCTACATGCAACGAGGCCCGCTCGCCAAGCCCCGAACCTACCTCGCCGGATGAAAGCGGGTCATCATCGGATAGCGATAGCAGTGACTGCGACCCTGAGTGGTACGACGTCGCGGCCTCTCATCACGCTGCATCTCCGGTCTCGCCCTCGGCCATGCTGAGCTCGTTCGGAGGGCTGTTGCGCCTCTTCGGGCTCGTGATCGTCGTCGGGGCTCTGGCATCGTAGGCAAAC
This sequence comes from Dentipellis fragilis, assembly GCA_004679275.1. Lineage (NCBI taxonomy): Eukaryota > Fungi > Basidiomycota > Agaricomycetes > Russulales > Hericiaceae > Dentipellis > Dentipellis fragilis. The sequence continues at coordinate 10,173 of SEOQ01000359.1, forward strand.
ATACGCATTAAAGTTCAAGATGATCCCAAAGAGCCAGATTCAGAGAAGTCAAACCGGGGCGCCTGTATCCCGACTGTACACGTATAATTCAATTTATGCTTCCCGTACGCCTTCTGAGCGCGTCTACACACATTCACTATATCGTCTAGATATTACCTGCTCTTCTTTATCTTGCCCTCGCTCGCTTTTGAGCGTATATATCCATTCAGGTTGATACAGATCGTTACGGAGACATGCCTTCAGGAAGGCTGTAGATAACGCTCTCCAATATGTTACTCGATCGGACTTGTATACTATAGTAAGATTGAGTAGATTAGAGCGTATGTAGAGTCTTTCGATTTTTTTTTTGTTTAGATCATATATAGTCCAGATGGACCGTGTTGGCTTTTGGCTTCTCGTTGGAGATCACCAAGTTCAAGGTGACCTCGGTCAACTCGTCTGATACGAATAGGCACGTCCCATAAATAGAGCAACAGTAGATCATTTGGGGTTCGGGCAAGACGTGGTTACAACACAGGCTGTATTTGTTTGCGCGCTGAGCCTCGAGCGGCTTGACATCGACAGCTGCAATGTACACCAACTGATATATCTACCCACTGGCAGTTTCGGTCGAGTTGACTTCTATGTAGGCTCGAGTCGAAGGGTTTCACTGTCAGTTTTGTTCGAAGATTTTATTGGCCACGGCTTGTTGCGGCAGGGTTTGTTGTGGCCAATGAGGGGAGGATGCGATCCCATCTAACGGGAGCGTTGTGATGCCGACTCGTTTGAGGCACTAGCGCTGCTATGCAGTGCAGGGCAACCCGGATCGCAGTGAGCGATATATAGCCTGTCGTCTCTGTCCTCGTTCCATTTCTTCTTCTTTCTTGAGGGCGTCGACGACCTCCCCGGCCATTTTTCCTTTCCTTTCTTTTGGGTTTTTCCTGACTTTCCCCGAAGTTGACTCTGCGCCGGACGCTTGCCGCATAGATTACAATGCATTCCTTCATGTTCTACATTCACTTTTTGGTCCTGCTCCCGAGTCTCGCTCTCGCCCTGCCACACGGTCTTTCACGAACGCGACTTTCAAGAAGAAGCACTGAAGAGACGAGGAATTTTACTGTACCGATTCACTCACGGAAGCGCGGAGGGGTCGGGGCTGCGCACGAAAGGCGAGGCAGCTACAGCGGGTCGGTCGGGTTGGGGGATACTGCGGACTTGTGAGTGCTGCTGGCGGCTGCACTTTCTACTGATGCTTAACCATCGTCACGGCGCAGGTTCTACACTGTGCCCATCACCATCGGGAGCACGAACACCGCCGTTAACCTAGGTATTACCTTTCGTCAATTTCGCATGGAGGTAGCACGCCGATCACGTTTCTCTAGACACCGGCTCGAGTGACCTCTGGGTCGTATCCGACGCATGCAAGACCAATGTGTGCAAGACCAGCCGTATGCCTGCGTACCCGGCGTCGCAGATCCAGCCCGCAGGTGGATCCGTCACGTTGCAATATGGAGACTCCCTCACAGGCACCCATGCCAAGGGTCCCGTTGCACAGGACACGGCCAGCATTGCTGGCCTGTCGATGCCCCAGCAGCCGTTCGCTGCGATTTCCGATACGAACAACACGAGTGTCATGAATGGCGCCAACGGCATCTTTGGTCTGGGGTTCCCTAGCTCAAGGTCCGTGTTCCTGTTATTGTTACAGCCAGGACATTCGTCTTACGCAGGTGCAGTCAAGTACAAGCTACTGTTATTAACAGCAAGGTAGTCCATTATTTCTGATCTTCTGCATTCGTCTGATCGTATCTTGCTAGTTCAACAGTCCGTCGAAGACAGATGATTTCGTCTTGGGGACTACTCAAGATGGACCTTTGCTGTCTCGTCTCGCTGCATCCGGTGCGCTTGAGCAGCCCATGTTCACGGTAGGTTTATGATTTCCATCGGACATCTCTGGTCAGTGACTGAAGTTGCCTCCAGATTGCTCTCCAGCGGGACACCATTGACATCGGCGGACAAAGTGGTAGCCTTACCGTCGGGAAGCTCCCCGACGGCGTTGACAACTCCTCTCTCACATGGGTCCCGGTCAGATTGTACACCCCTAAGCTTGGAGGCTTGAACCCGCCTTCCTTTGCGCCGAACGAGGTGTGTTCTGTTCGCACACTCCCATTGACACTGCCTCACATGACCATTCTTCGACCACGTAAATTCCAGGTCTACCCACTGTAAGTCCCTCATGTTACGGAAGTGCCGAACCGATGATCAATCGATTCCAGTCGCTGGGAAGTTCTGCTGGACGCGGTTTATCTGGACGGACAGAAGCTCGCGGACTCGACAGTTGCGCCTCAAGGCATCGCGAACCCTGGTCTTTCTGCCCTGATCGATACTGTGAGTTCTGGCAATGGCCGGCCTGTCAGTCAGTCAGATGTGGGTCTGTTACTGATTGTCCTCCGCTCCCCTAGGGAAACAGCATTCTCCGTGGACCATCTGATGTCGTGAACTCGATCCTGAGGTCGGTCTCGCCCGCGTTCGCCGCGAACCGCAATGCCGCCCCGACCTTCCCCTGCGGCACTCCGCACAACCTGACGTTCCAGATGGGCGGAAAGATGTTCCCGGTGGACCCGCGCGACTTCGTGTCCCAGAACCAGACGAACGACGCCACGACGTGCATCGCCAACAACATCGTGAGCACGGATCCCCCGAGCGCCGGTGCACTGTTCAGCTGGAGTCTGGGAGATCCGTTCATGAAATCGTGCGTGCCCATCCTTTCTGACGCTAACTGACGGAGCTGAAACTGTCCCCTGCGATAGAACCCTTGTTGCGTTCTACTACGGCAATCTGACGCATCCTTCCCTTGACCCGCCTCGTATCGGTTTCTTGTCCACCGTGCCCACAGATGCTGCCGCAGAGCTTGACCAGGCTGTTGATGATGCAGAGGCGAACAACGGAAACTTTGAAAGTAAGATTGGCGTTCTGTCATGCTGGCTCACAAGTTTGACCATGAGATTCCTTGACAGCGACGTCGCAGATTGCCCCGACTGGCTCTGCGTCCAAAATTTCCATTGCACCCTCGACGCTGGCAGCCCCCACTGCTGCCTCTTCGTCTGCCTTAGCAGCCTCCGTGCCGTCTTCCACAAGTTCCTCCGATCGGAACAAGAACGGCGCCCAGCCCGCTGCGCACCTCAGCACCATCGCCGTTCTCTCCACCGCTCTCCTCTCGTCTCTCGCCTGGACCTTGTTCTAATCCATCTCGCTTCATTTCGCTGGTCATGGGTATTATTGGGGTTGGGCTTTTTCGCAATGCATTCTGCTATCCATTGTCTCGCATCGCTATATTTATATGCTATCCGAGTCTTTTTCGCTGCGCGCCGTGCTGGCGCAAGGCCCCACCGTCATTTCATTTATGAAGAATCGCATTTTCAATGGACATTGCATAAGGATACCCTCTATCTTAGACAGATAGCAATCATAATACCTCTGCGGGCAATGTACTTACTTAGGTACTTCGCCTGGGGGCATTGCTTTGTGTTGGTGAAGTGAGCATGGATGCTCGCCCCCTTCAACGCAATGCGGAAGAGTCCGGTATTCGCGAGGCATAGGTCTATGCCTTTACGCCATGGGCCATTCGTCGAAGCTGCCTTCTCCGAATCGGAAGAAGCTCGCGACGCCTGCGTCTACTGCAGCGACGATAACTATTTTGTTTCCCTGCCGGAGAGCCATGAATGGATTGACCCTGCGCTCGCCTGGTTTGTTCTTCGCAGGGGGTGTTTGCGAGGCTTTGCCGCAGTGCAGGAATGGGATATAAGCGGCGAGACGAGCTAGCCATGTGGGTTGTGATGGTGGTGCAGGCTCGGGTTTGCTGGTTGTGGCACCCTCTTGAATTTGCGGCGTCGTCGGTGGTGCCGCACTTTTGTTCTGGAGGCGATTCCGTTGACGGGGCAAAGGGGGAGGGACTGTCGGAAGATTTCCAAAGAGATCTGTGAATTCCGCTAGCGTCGGCATCGGGGTGGTACGCGCGCTGTGAAGAAAAGCGATTAGTAATTTGCCCTTGATAGTATGGGCGATGGCAAATCTCACTTTACAACGACGACGGAGAAGTCAGGAGGCGGGGGTGATGTCTTTTTGAAGGGAGTATTCGGCTTGTAGAGGTGGTAGAATACTTTGTAGGGGGAAGGGGGCACCGTAGGGGCAGCTGGTGGTGGTTTGAGAGGCACCGAATGGCCTGAGGACAGAAAGCGCAGGGACTTGAAGATGGACACTGTAAAGAGTATTCATGCCCTTTGAGAGACTAGATACAGACGATGCTAGGAAACACTCACGATTATCCATGTTATGATGCAGCCAGCGACGGTGAGTTAGAGGCCGCCACCAGTCGAATACCGGACGCAAGAAGTTTTGAAGGATGCGAGAGATGGGCGAGAACAGTCGCTCAAGGAAGGAAGGGTGATGGGATGGAGTTGTCGTGATAGGGTACGGGGAAGGTAATGGATAAGAGGATGAAGGAGGATGCGCACGCATGATGTTGTATCCTAGACGTTTGAGATATGAGAAGACCTACATGATATATAGTTAGATACATCGCAGGTAGCTAGAAGGAGGTAGACAGACCTGATATCGTTCGAGGGTCAAGTCTTCCTTTCCAATCATCTCCGCGAACGCCTGCTGTACGCTCATCGGTGCCCCTTGTAGTGCGTCCTCCTTCTCAACATCCAGAAAGTCTTGACCTTCTATTTCTTTCCAACATACCACAGATCCTTTCTCGACAAGGTACAGGGCTTCCTCGGGTAGTAGTTCCAGCCGTTTGCGCGCTTTGCTCTCGGGCAATGCAGATATGTTCCGCGCAACAGAGTGGCCCAAAGCGTTGAATTGCGTTCCACGAGCGAGAGTAACATGAGCACGGGATAATGACGGATGCCAGATGGCGTAGCTGACGCTCTTGCTAGAATGGGTGGAAGGACCAGGTAAAGATGCGACTCAAGGCTATAGTCATATGGCGTACCTCGATATAGCACGTGTCGCTCCTAGAGCGTTGAACATGGCCGTTCTTGCTCGGTCAAGGTTGTGCGTCTGAAGCCCAGAACCTCCACCGGGCGCTGGCTCAAAATCCTTCTCCCCTCGTTTCGGAATCACAGGTTTATGAACGAATGAAGATCTGTTCTGGTGATTTTAAATGGTATCTAGTAATATAGTATGGTTGTGAAGATACATACGGAAGTTTTGTCCAGTCCAGTCCACCATCCTCGTCTCCGGACGATTGCTCGTCCTCTTCCACATTGTCAGGTCGGCTCGGGAGCACATCCGTTGACATTGGCTCTTCCAGTGAGTCGTCCATGGCTTGGTATACGAACTACAGAAGTTGTCCTTCAAATTGGCTGTTGAAGTAGTCGTAGCGTTCTGTCTAGTCAGGCCCACAGAATTTTCGAGTCACTGAGGTCAGTCGAGGAGGTCAAACAAGATCTAATCAGAACAGTTTGATGACGTTCGGAGCTTGATTAGATTAGGCTTTCTAAGAGACCTTTCTCACGCTCTCTGAGTATCTGCTCTGGCTGGCGCTCAGAGGACCCCCGACGACCCACCAAGAGGTATCCGCATGGGACGGCACCAAATAGCGCTCTGCGCCGGAGCTCTGTAATTTTGGCGGCACCCAAGGCCAAATTTTTGGACCAAACGTATGTATTTTGACGGCAGCAGAAAAGGCTTTTGGGGAGGTCTGATCCGCCGCACGGCACCGCTTGGAGCTGGTGACGGCGGCGGAAATTGTTTTGACCCCTATGTCGTCCAAATTTGGAAATTTTGCACCATACGTATGTTCCAAACGCGGCACCAAACGGTCAAATTCGTAGGTTTGTCACGGATCACGGCACCAAAGGGGAGCATTGGGGTCCAAATTTCATACGGCACCGGGGCTTTTTGGCGGAACATACCTCTGGGTTGGTCGTCGGGGGTCCTGTTCTGAGGCCACCAGTATAGCTATAGAGTACTAGTACTACATACTCATGGCCTGGTTTTGAGATCAGGCTCCCCGCGTCGGAAGGCTGGACATTTGCAATATATATGGGTAGCTTGAACGTGGAAGCTTGAGCTTGGGTACCATGATTTCTCGAGTCGGAGTCGGAGGACACACACATAATGATATACACCTATACCAGGCCTACATAGGGTTGTTGCAAAAACGTACGCGTACACTGCCAATTGTACGCTTGTATACGTATACTTACTCCGAGTCATACTATTATGTAGTAGCAAACGTTGACAACTGCAGTTGGTATCAATGTCACATGCATGCAGCGCAAATCAGGCCCGTACACTTTATCAGTGTACTCAATACAGCGTGCAGTGTGCAGAGTGCAGAGTGCACGGCCAGGTACGAGCACATGCCACAAGCTAGCATGCAGATGCAGATCTGGATTGTGAATCTGTTCATTTGCATCATGCTTTTGAGTTTCGAGCATGTGCCACGGCGCTCCAGTGTCCCTGCGTCCGCACATGCTCACGGTGCACGCGGCTCCGTAGCATCAGATCGCCACGGCGCGTGGCCACTGGCGACGCAACAAGTCTACAGTGGATCGTGGATCCGCGAAGCGCATCAGCCAGGAACAGTACGAGCAGCAGCACGCACCCAACTCGAGGCTGATTGAACTCCTTGCAGGGACCCTCGTGGCGTTATAGCTGGTGAAGCATATGCTATGTGTACGCGGCACATATGCATCACCCCTGGAGCTCTTGATGTGAATCGTCGATGGCCCACGGGGTGCTGTGCCCATCCAGCCTGATACCTACTTTGTTTAGTCGGCGCAGAGTCTGCAGGACCTGAGGGCTGGGTACGGTGCTGCTATGGTTGATAGATGGTAGATGGCCATGGTAAGCAGATGATAGATGCGTACCCAGACGATCCGGCGTCATGCCCCCATCTCCATCCGTCCGACTCCGGTTCCGCGTCCGTTAGCGGCCTGATGGCAGCCCGGGATGATGTCGCCCACAGCGTGTAGCCTGTGATAAGTAGTGCACCAGTATCGAGCTGCGATCCAGTGGGTGGGCATCACCAGTACGAGCAGTGTACGGCGTACATACAATCGCGGCGCTCGTGATATCCGGGCAGCGCCTGATATCTGATACGGGTTCCGGAGACACTGCAAAGAGGCGCGAGCGTTGATCAGAGTTTGAACGTTTGAACGCCGACCGGCAATTGAGACGAGGAGCACGCATACTCGACATCAGTATACTCGACATCCAGATACACACAACACAGCCGCCGCCACCAGCACCATAAGCAGACACCTTCCCCGCTCAAGGCGATAGCCACAGCCTATAATTACAGCAACAAGAGCGCTGCCTCTGCTGATGATGGGAACGCGGGGTGATTGGGTTCACCGAGAGACTCGGGACGGAGCGTTTGAGAAGCGCGAGGCAGCCTCGGACTGCCGAGGTCGCCCGGAATGGATGTGCGACAAGACGCCGACTGTATCCATCCTCGGATCCTTGCGCGCCACATCCGCACTGTCCACATGGCCCGGCGGCAGTGAGTGGTTGCAATGAGCAGCGATGCCCTGGCCGTGGATGGGCATGCATAGCTATGGATCCGAGGCGGAGAGACAGCCTGGGAGCGATCCGTCTGTGTGTGGGCGTATGTCGGCGGACGGGAAGCAGCGCAAGGCAGCAGAGCGTGCCTGCCTCCCAGCGCCGATCTACGTCCAGATCCAGCCGCAGAGCAGAGCAGAGGCGACTCGGACAGACAGCGAGCGAGAAGGATATGCATGTGCGGCGCCACAACGTTCCAGTTGCATGCCAGCTGCGTCGTCGAGACTTGGGGTGCTCGAGCCTCGCCAGACGCAGCGTGCAGCGTCGGCATCCATTCCATCCTCGGAAACCCACACGCCGCATCCAGATAGATTCCACTTGACACGTTCCGCGGCCGTACGGGGAAGCCTCTCGACTCTGTCAAAGCTCGCTGGCGATCCGCATCTAGCAATGCAGGGTCGTCGTGATCACTGACTGTATCGGTTCCGTCACCGAGCGATATCGACGGACGACGACGACCTGGGAGCACATGTCCGGAAGGAGAGCTCGGAGGTGGGCGTTGAGCGTCTGGTGTCTGGCCAATCTGAAGGAACGCGCCGCAAGGCACATGGTGGACGGGAGATGCCATGACACGATCATTAATGCAGACGCTGAGCCCCAAGGACATACTTGCGTGCGGCATTTCTCGTCACGGACATCCTGCTCGCTGGGGACGCGGGCGGGGCCGACTCGACAGTCGCACCACAATCCATGATCGACGGCGGTACGTGGTGACACTGTCAGTGGCACGTTTTCCAGAAGATTTGCTAGTGGCTGGAGGATCTGCGCCTGCGTCGTCAAATTTGCAATATGTATGCATGCCAGCACTTGAGTGGCTTCGGCAGTGCGTGTGGACTGACGCGCGCCTGTCAGTTGCGTACAGTGTACACTGCGCTTTGCAAAATAGAAGCCTCCCTTGAAGTTTTTCGGGAGCGGCGGGCGGCGGGAAGGGGTGATTGACGTTACAGTGGGCTTCCGGAAGCAGGAAGCAGGAAGCCGTAGTCAGTCAATGGACTGCGGACTAGTACTCCGACTCGGGAGTCCGCCCTCGGGGAATGCGGGCATGGAGGAGATGGATCGTGGCACCGGGGAGCATCACGTCGACGTCCGGGGTGGTCGTACGAGGTTTACGCAAGGCGACAGGAAGTAGAGCAAGTGAAACATCGATGGCCTTCGAAGATTGGAAGTAGACTAGGAAGAAGCAGGATGCCGAAGGCAAATCTGCAACATTGAACACTATATGCTGAAGCATAACTAGGCTCATATAGAATTCAGAGTCTAGACGCCATAAGCATAAGCTCCCGAGAGCATAACGCGACTTCGACTTCTCTTCGGGCGGCGCTTGCGTTTATTCGGGAGGGGCGAGAGCGTGCAACTCGTCGCAGACTGGGTCCTGTCGTCGAGAAGCGTGTGCCCGATGCAGGACAGGGTTCCGCGGGCCCATAGCTTGCGAGGAGCGCAGTCCAAGAGGGCCCAGGGCCATGGTCGAACAAGGCAGACGTAGCGTTCAGAATTCAAACGTTCCGGCTCGTCTTCATCTTCATCTCGTCAACGTAAAGTACATCGACTCCGGAAGAACAAAGCAGCTGGCCCGACTCCGCATCCTCCCTGTCTGCACTGCAAACGGATCCAGCCGACGCGCAATTGCAACTGGGATTCGGTGCACCGTACGGTTTTGATCGAGATAAGTAGCTCGCAAAGAGCCAGGGGAGAGCTAAGGCTGGGGGTTCCCAAAAATAACACGACAACCCAGTACTCTGAGCTTCGCGCCGTCAATAGCGCGTGCCGCCAAAAGCTAAGCCCAGCCAGATCCAAGTCCAACCCACCAGCGTGCACGCGATGCGCATCCCATCCCAGCCCATCCCAGCCCACCTCATACGCCGCCCCCCCGCCTGGGGCTGTACCTTCCACCCCGGCAGACCGTATACTACTGTTATGACCCATGCGTCAGGAGGGGGGACGGCGCCCTCCGTGGCATGTACTCATTCGTGATAAGAGAAGCTGTGGGCGGGGTGTGGGGGCGCGATAGTGGTCAATCGGTCATGGGTGAGTGCGGGGCGCGCGGGCGGAGGGAGCGACGGAGCGACGGAAGCGCTCGCGAGGACGACGCGTCGGGAGGGACGAGCGGGCGGTATTTGGGCTCGTGGGTGAGGAGAGTGAGGAGAGGTCCGAGGGGGCGGGTTATATGGATGGGGGACACGTGGTGGACTTCGCGGCGAATGGTGGTGGAAGTCCAAGCGCGAAGATGGATGTAGATTCGAGAGCGTCATGCCATGCTAGCAAGGAGTGTACGTGATAGGAAGGAAGCCAAGACCAAAAGTCCAAGAGGATGCAACGGCATCCTGTTGTCCGTCACGGCGTTGTGGTATCAGCGGGCATGGGGAATCGTTCCACAGACTCGGAACTGGGCACCCAACATATATCGTCCGAAGGACTCGGAAGTCCTTGCGCCAGATCGATCCTGCGCTGCAAGAGACTAAGGCTGGCGATGGCAAGCTATGAGCACCCAGCAGGACAGAGCAACGACACGCACCAATTGCAGCACTGGCAATTCGAGCCTAGAGTTCCCGGGCCTCGAGGTTGCCTCGTTCGTCAAGCCTCAGGGCGCATTTCCCGTGATACATAGGCTGCGGTGCTCAGTTATCGTGGCTCGAGAGCGCGCCACTATGCGTGTTGTGGATCAGGTTGGTGTACTATGATGGTGACTGAACGACGCAGATCGATGCGAGGAGACGGTATCTAGTGTCATATAACCAAAATGTTCTTCTTATCCTAAGCAGCATGGCGCAGCTGGTATAGCGCGCAGGGCCCATAACCCTGAGGTCCCTGGATCGAAACCAGGTGCTGCTAGTGAATAATGATCTTCCACCTTTTTTTGCACGCGTGCATGTAGATCATGGTTTCCTTCTCAAGATGTATCCAACGAAAATTAGGAGAAGTGCAGAAGTCCGAGCACAACGTATTATTCCATTTGTATTTGGTGGCTGTTCGGTCGCGCGGGCGTTTGAGCATCAGTAGGCGCGTCGCCGCGCGGGTCGCTTCAAGTTGTCTCCTCTTCTCAACCACCTCACCATGGCCCCGCCAACTTGCTCCTGGCCATATTCAATCTATAGCAGTGCCAGTTTTTCCGACTTTCTTCGATCTACGTGCAAGAAGTCATATCGATCAGCCCGCGACGGTATGTCTCCCTAATCCTTTGCCCGACGGTCAGCCTCCTCGTCAGCCCAGCGTCAGCCAGCCTCTGGTCCGAGATGCAATAGGAATTCTATAAACTCTCTGCCAGCCCTAGCTTCTCGCTTTCTCTCTATCGTTCAAACTATCAAGACCTCCAAGTCCTCAAGCTATACTCTGCTCTATTATACTCTATCATGTTCTCGTCCATGCCCATCGCTCGCCTCTTCTCCTTCGGGAAGAAGCAGAGCGTCGCCCCCATCGTGTCCGCTGGAGTCACCGTTACTGTCAAGGTGCGTCAGCCATCGGTTTGTTCACTGCTACGAACCTCACCTCACCGTATGTTTCCAGCATAACGTTGTGTCTGCGGCCACCAACACCCACGACGAGGAGAGCAAGCACCTCGAAGCTCTCCTCGACGCCGCCCACGACCCCGGGTTCCTTCGCATCAACTCTTATGTGCGTATGCCCGCCTCTTCGCTCAATATTCAAGAAGTCGTGCGTCCCTCTTTGCCTCTCGTCGCCGCCGTTACCCACTCCTCATTACCCTAGTTCTTCGACGACGCTAACGATCTGGTCAACTTCTCGAAAGCCCTCCCGCACGTCAAAGCCGTCACCTACGGCCAGCCCATCACCCCGTTGGGCGTCGGCCTGCGCGACTTCCGAGCAGTCAAGAAGCTCGGGTCGGGCGCGAGTGGGGTCGTGTACCTCGCGAAGCACAATGGCAGCAACAAGTTGTTCGCTATCAAGAAGATGGAGAAGGAATTCCTCGATGCCGCTGCGATGGGCATGCTTGTGCACGAGCAGCGCGCATTGAGGACGGTCCGTGGGGGATGCCTGCGCCCTCCAGCTGGAGGCGAGCTTCCACGATGCGGAGAACTTCTACCTCGTCACCGTACGTGCTTCATCATCTTTACTTCTCGGGATAGAAACTCACGCGGGCCTTGTGGCAGGCTTTCTACGCTGGCGGCGACCTGAGAGGCCAAATGGACAAGTGCGGCAAGCTGCAGCCCTACCACGCCCTCTTCTACACAGCCAACCTCGTGCGTCTCACTCTACCTAGTTTCCTCCCCGTTTACTGAAGCAGCGTCCAGATCCTCGCGCTCAAGTACATCCACGCGCACGGCATCATCCACCGCGACATCAAGCCGGAGAACATCCTCCTCGACGCCGGCGGCTACCCGTCCTCGGCGATTTCGGAATCTCGAAGCACTTCGAGCTGACCCCGGGCGCGATCCAGGCCGAGACCAACCCATTCTGGTCGTCCCTCGCCCCATCCTCGCCCACGCGCACCACCGCGCGCACGAGCTTCGACACGCTGGCAGCTCTCGTGCGGCACGCCAGTGTACTGCGCGCCGGAGCTCTTCACCGGCGCGCCGTACAGCTTCGAGATCGACTTCTGGGCGCTTGGCGTCACGGTCTTCGAGATGTTGTGCAGGCGCAAGCCGTTCCTCGACGTGTTTGATCTCGACGCGGTCGAGAAGAGCGTGTGCCGCGATGCGGTGGTGTTCAAGATGGGGAAGGAGGTGGAGTTGTATGCGCAGTTGTTCATCTTCCATGTTTTGCAGAAGGACCCGAAGGAGCGGTTGAGCGGGGACGCGATGATGGGACACAAGTATCTCCAGGAGATGTCAGTGATTTCCTCTGGATCGTGTGCAGGCATTGATGTTTTTCGACAGTGACTGGGCGCGCTTGGCCCGCCGCGAGATCACGGCACCCTAGACGCCCAACACTGCGGCTGTCATGGCCGAAGTGACTGCCGCGGAGCGCGACGACCTCTGCTTTACGCTCGTCGGTGCTGACAAGGTCGTTCCCGACCCGTTCCCGTACTACTCGTTCCAGGCGCCTGATGCCTTTGTCACGTCCCCAAGGACACTCGCGCTGAGTCTCCCGCTGCCTCGATCTCGTCGACCGTCTCTGCTGTCAAGACCTCTACTTCAGTCGCTCCTGCTGCTCGTCTCCTGTCCAAGCTGCGCAAGCTTGTTTCGCCCCTCTCTGCTGCTGCTGCTGCTGCTTCGGCCCCTGCCCACCACCGCGGCCTCGCCACTCCCTCCGCCGAGTCTCTCGNCAGTCCCGTTTCGCCGTGCTCCTCGTCTTCGTCTTCTTCGTCGAGCACTGCATCTTCGTCCCGCTCCCGCTCCAGCTTCCGCTCGCAGCTGAGCGCCACTTTCGAGAACNTNGANGACGCCGGTCACGCGCGCCATCCCCTGTTTCTCNCAGCTCCTCCGGGACTCTTCGTCGCCTGATGAAGAAGTTCTAATCTGGAGCCCCGTTCACTATGATCATCCCACAACCACGATTGCAACGCCCCAAACACGTCTCTAATGGCCTGCAACGATCTGCAAGTTTTGTCTTTATTGTTATCTATTGCTCTCGACTGTATACCCGCGGGTCTCGGCCCGCACGTCGCATCCACCACTATCCCCCCCCCCAACGAGCCAGATCCCCGCACCGCTCGCATCGACTGGGTCTCACAATTGCTCCTCACCCACCATCTCGCTTCTCGTCTCGTCTCAGTCTCGTGTTTCGGTGCCATTGTTCCTCCCATGGTGGCCTCTTCGTGCTGCAACCTTGTGCCTCGGCTGTAATTCCTGTGTATATGGGTGTGTTCGTAGAGTACATCCCTTTTCCCTTGTTGCGCGTGCGGGGTGGCTGAATGGAATGGCTTTTCTTCGTTTCTGCTTGAAAGAAACGATATCCATGGAGGCATATTACTTCACCATTGAATTGAAAGAAGCCTAGGCTATCATTTACCTTGTCTGCTCTTCGCCGCAGTGTCGCAATATTTAGGAAGCTGTGCGTCCCTACATTCCTCCAGTCCCTGCCGTCACACCCGTTATCCCAGTTATTCCTTCGTGCTCACGACTTCGTCGACCTCCACGCACCTGGGTCATCACACTTATATCCGATCTATGAGCAGCCACCTGGTGCGTTCAGCTTTCTTACATGCAGATAATTGTCAGCACTAGTACTGACCTGAGTTCATGCAAATTTCAAAGATGTCAACGAGTCTGTGCCAGCAAGACTTTCGATTGACTCGACCGGTGGGTGCTAGACTGTGTCACCGTATTGATATCACCCTGACTGTCTCACACGGCCGCTTAATTGACACTGTAGGAAATCAAGTCGACAAACAATCCAACAAGAATTACCTCGACTTCGCTGTTTGTGACTATTATGTATGGCGCGAGCTGCGACGGTGTGCCCGGTGACATAATTCGCCTGATCATTGAGATAGGATCCATTGGCGACGATCTCAGGCCAATTTCTGACACCAAGAAAAACACCATCATTGCCCAGCTGACACGCTACATGAAGCTTCTAGGAAATGGTACTGGACCTTCTGCTCGTTGGGGTTGACGACGCCTATGGTTTAGCAGTTATTGGAACTGAATTTACATATATATGTGCTTCCCAATTTCTTGCTTTACAGAAGAAGAAGAAGCCGCTGTCCCGTAACTTGCGATGGCACTCAATTTACAGCACGGAGTGGAGTTCCACAATGGAGAAAGTTGCGTCTCTTGATATTCCTCCTCCTTGAATAGTCTTTCTTTCATAAACCTGTGATTTATCTACAGTGCAGTCGAAATCCCAATGATCAGTATGGATTGATACTACTAGTAGGACCATTATGCATGTTTCGCCAAAATTGTTTTCGACACGTCATCAGAGGTCACTGGATAGCCGTGGGGTCGAGCCAACGTCGAGCTCAGTTACATGTGCCCTGGCCGAGTTTCTTGACTACTCGGAAGTCGCGCAGGCCGATATGATGGGCCGCCCGCGCCGCAGGTATATCACTCGAAAAGCGTCAGGCTCACAACGGTCCTCGAATTCAACTGTGAGGCACGATGGGGAACAATAGGTGCGTTTGCCGGGTCGTTACAAGCATCAACAAACATCGACGCGAAAGGCATTTAAACGCAGGGGTCAAGCTGTCCAGACCAAGACCAGACTCCCCAATCCTTCGCACCGTCACGAAACATTGTTAGCGACACTACCGTCACCTTCACTTTCCCAAGTCTAATATCATAATGGTTCAAAATAGTAAGTTTAGCTGTTGACTGTATGTTTCAGATCACTGAGTACTCTACTTTTGTTCACAGAGCCGGATGGTTATATTGGCGGGTATCTTATAACAATTGCAGGCATGCAGGATTTCCTTGAGAAGGCTGAAGGCAAGCCCTACGAAAGTAAACTCGCATGGCTCGATGCTTTTTGGTATTTCGAAAACTGGTATGACGAAAAACAACTGTCAAAGAAGGGGATCGCGAGGATTACGGGTGCGTTATCTCGTCTTGTTGTTATCCGCAACTGTAACTGACTGAAAGAGTCACCTTACTAGTTTATCAGGAATCGGAGGAAGACGAGCAAGTGTTTATATTCCCGACACACCGAGCCCTAGCTGGCACGGAGCAGATTCCAGAAGACGATATAAAAGCGGTACGGGATGAGTTGATCAACGCGATGGGTCATGGATTCACTGCAGAGAAGATCCAGTGGGTGATCGTGCCAGGAAAAAAGTTTCTTGTATGGAACTGATACAAGGTCTGAGCCGAGTATCCCTCAGTCACCTGTTCATCGTCGTAGCATGTCCATTTTTTCTGAATAAATTGATGAGTCCCTAGAATAACTGCCACCACAGGTCAAATGCTCAGCTGTATATGCTCGTTGATCGTAGAGTATCGTATATGCATTTCGAGCAGTCCCCTGAATATGATACTGACACCTGGTCCACGCTCGCGTAGCTCTATACTGCGCAAGAGTGTCCTCTCTTACTACCTAAGAATCGGGCATGAAAATAAGCTTGTACAGGCTGATGAGGAGAGGGCCAAGAGGGCTGCGGCAGGAGACGGTAGAAAGGGGTATGTCGCACAATAACTGTCGCCAGTGCGGGGCGCAATAGTGGCAGACATGTGCGGTGGAGATGGCGTGCATGTGTGCATGTGTACGTGCCGGCAAACTAACTCAGAGGGGGCGTGCTCGGAAGAGCGACGCGGACTGACGCGGAGTGGGTGGGTCTGTGCGGGACGAGCGGACGGCCTTTGAGCGTACTAGTGCGTGGGTGGCGAATGTGGAGATAACGTGAGGTTATATGGAGGGTTCGGGAGGTCTTTGTGATGCGCAAGCGGGTGGAATGCATCTAGTGGTCCAGATGCAGAATATTATTGATGTCGAACTCGCAAGAAGACAGCCCTGAACATCGACTCATCCTGTGCTGAAGGAAGGAGACAGTCAGCAGCGAACGCTGAAGAAACACGATGCACACTTACTATCATGATGTATATTTTTTGCACGCCGAGAAATCCGAGCCCTAAAAGCCAAGTCCTTCGTTCCGAGAAGAGACTAGCTGCAGGATGCCCGCATCTGGCAGAAGGAGCAGAGAAGTTCAAGCATACTCCGAAGTACAATCGTTCGTCCAAGTTGTCGGTGGCGAGCGCTTGAACATCATGTACCTCTAACCTCGTCACCGTCGAGCTTCAACGACGCGGAGAACTTCTACTTCGTCACCGTACGTCCTTCATCATCTTTCCTTCTCGGCAGTGGCAGGCTTTCTAGTACGCTAGCGGCGACCTGAGAGGCCAAATGGACCAAGTGCGGCAAGCTCAGGCTGCAGCTCTACCACGCCCTCTTCTACACAGCCAACCTCGTGCGTCTCACTCTACCTAGTTTCCTCCCCGTTTACTGAAGCAGCGTCCAGATCCTCGCGCTCAAGTACATCCCACGCGCACGGCATCATCCACCGCGA
>SEOQ01000036.1:0-73007 GCA_004679275.1 Dentipellis fragilis
CCCAGCAGCCAATGAATGTCATATCTGTGGGAAACTATTACCCAAAGCAAACGAAAAAATGGACGACGGCCGTTTTGAAATCTGTAGTGTGAATGACGATATTTAGAACTGATTCATAGATGAATCAGAACTCTGATGCTCATATATCTATATCACAGGAGCGCTCCCATGACACTGCTGGACTGTCATGACAAGAATCTACTCTTCTGGGATGCTTCGATGCCTGAAGAACTGCATCAGCACACCCTTGCAGCAGTTACTGCTGCTATGGGTGTCAGAGAAGGCCACATGGAGGTGTTTGACTCAGAAAAAGATGGGAAGGACAGCTGTATGGAGGCTATCTTACTGAGTAGGTACAACCGCATGCACACTCCAGGGGATGACTTCCCTGAAGATGCATACCCCTACATGGCGGTGCGAATGGATCCCAATGGAACCATCCGCACCAACTACAGCCAGATGGCGCCTTATGGGTCAAAGGAATACAAGGAGAACCAGGTTTTAGCTAATGCACTCATCGATGCTCTCCGGCCAATGCTGGACTGGCTCCTACAGACAGTAAGTCATGTATGTCTTGTTCTCTTTTGTGATACTCATGATTTCCAGGTCAAGCTGAACATGGCGCAGGATGAACTAGAGGAGCTTGAAGTCATCATTCGGAGCCTTCCGCTGTCCAGCAGCTCCCCTTTTCATCCATGGACAAGCATGATTGTCAACTTCCAGGCGGTGACTGCTGGTCATTGTGATTACGGTGACAAGAACTTCTGTGGCATCTTCACTCTGGGTGACTTTGTTGGTGGAGAGCTTGTCCTATATGAACCAGGATTGGTTGTGCCCCTTAGGTCTGGTGATCTTGCTATCTTTCCTTCTGCTGACACCACGCACTTTAATCTTCATTGTACTGGAGTTAGGATGAGTTTTGTGTTCAAGTCTGACCATCAGCTCTCCCGGTGGCCAAGGGATGCAAATGGGTTTGCGCACACATCTTTTTCACCTTTCACCTCTACTTGATGGCATATATTTCATCTCTACTCTAATCATATGCTTAATGTATCATGTCACCTTCATGCTTCATTCATTTGATGTCTACTTCTATTTGCACTTCTTGGTATGTGTTTTCTTTGTTATCTGCAGGCTCCATGATAGTCATGCATTGGTGCACTCACAATCAGTCTAGAATTCATGACCACTACTGATACATATTCTAAACAGACTTCCCCCGGCCTCCCCGTTCTCCCCTTTCCATCTCCTCATCATCACTGCTAGAAACACTAGGAGATGGTGGTGCCTTTGGACCAACATAAGTACCTGATGCCCTGGGATGCTTTGCATGTGATTCCTCACTACTACCACCACCGTACCCTACATATCGCTACAAGCCAAACTGTCTTGGAGCCTCTGGATCTGTTACAAGCCTGCTCCATGACAGGGCAAAGAGAAAGTCCTAATGGTAATGTAAGTATCTGTCTCTAGTGCAAGGCGTCACTACTCACATCACGGATACCTGCATCCATCAGAGCTACCGAGCGCAACTTGGGGATCATGTAGTGCATCTTACCATTGGATGATGGTACGACCACAAACGCAACTTGAACATGAACAACATGGCCGACCTGGAAGATACCAGGAGTCGTGTGGTCAAAGATGTAGTGGCCAGCGCTGCAACATAGAAAAGTAAGCTCCGATAGCAAGTCATACATCAGACATGACTTACTGCTGGCCCTTCTTCCCGTAGAGATAGACAACTTGATTGTCTTCAAGATGAAACCCCTTTCCCCGAAGCACAGATGCCAAGATACCCATTGGATCAATCCGTTGATCAAAGGGTAGGTGATCTCCATGACTGGCGAGTTTCTGCGAGCTGATGTATCGTGATCCCAGTGGTACTGATGGGTGGTTAAGATGACGCTCAGGATGCCACACCTGAAGCTTTGGAAAGCGCGTAGAGAAGAGAGTATGTATGTTGTGGATAGCCATCAATGCATGGTCAAAGTCTGGGTGACCAAGGCCCCCAAGCGTGATGGACTGCGATGCGAAGGCCACCCGGTCCCGAGGAAGCCTGAGTATAACAAAGCAGGAAGATAAGTTGGTGCTCGGGCAAAGCAAACAAACTGTTACTTACTGATCACGACTAGTAATAGGTGGGAGATCAATGCTCAACAAGACACCTGGCACTTCCAACACTGCCTCTTGAGGCAGATGTCCCTCCTTGACAGGGAGCGTCAAAGTTGCACCTCCCTTTCCATCGTCAAATATGCCGAAGTGGCCACGAAGATAGGTAGACTAGAAAGTTTGTTAGGTGCTGGCTGACATGAACGATGACAACAGACTTACTGAAGATGATGTCTTCAACAGGGTGTCAGGCAAACGGTCAAGGGTGCAATCCTCCAGAGCGGCATGAACACAAGGAGCAACTGAGCCATCACGGAGATACTGTTCGATGGTAGTAACGATGGCAGGGATGGTGGGCGTAGACATTGGTGAGTGCCTGCAGAGGCCAAAAAGTTCTTCGCATCTTATCATGCCTGAGTCCACTCTGCTGACAGACACCACAAGGCAACGGACCAAGAGTCTCACGGTTGGGCTCCGTGTCAACTTCAATCTCAAATAGACTGGTAAGAGATCGCATCTGCATGGCGGCTTGCAATGCCCTACTCACTATTGCTTCTATTCAGGGAAAGAAGCATGGTTGTCAAAGCTTTGAAGGTTATCAGCGCTCAAAAAGAAGCTATTTTGGAAAATGCTTCGAATATGCTTGGTATGACGATGAATTACTGTGCAATGGTACGAGCAAGGGATGCAAATAGATTTCTGACTTTGAAATGAGATTCGCGGACCCGTCGGACCCGTGAAGACGATCATCGTAACCGAGCTCCAGGATCGGTACCTGATTGACAGGTCCGTCACAATAGATCCTGCCCATTCTGAACTGCACTGAAACAACCCATAGGATGCTTGGTTGATGGGGCCCACACAATGTGGATTCTATGACGATGCAAATGCACTGCAAACCTGCATGTCATCGGGATTTCCTCCACACCAAGTTCCTGTTACTTGGTGAATATCAAGTTGTAGGCCGCGCATCTACTGCGGCATTTTTGCTACCATGCTCCGTGCAAGACTATTGGTTGGTAAGACATTCTCCATCAGACTACATTGAACTGAACTGCATTGAAACAAAGGCAATCGAGCATAGGAACCCCAGACACCACTTCATTGAAGCAATGATGCTCTCTTCGTTGGTCTGACGGTTCGACTTGCATTCTAAGCAGTCTACGTTCAGACTCATGACTGACTTGCAGAACTATGCATATAACCTCCTGGTGCGTACTCTCTCCTGTACGCTCTATCTCTCCAACAGATTGAACGACTTTCGATTTTCTTCCACGTCCACCCCTCCTGCTCTGACCTTCTCCTCCCTGAACTTCGTATCTGACGCTATGTCCTCAAACTCTTATTCACAATCATCTGTTAAGGGTGCTAGTGGTCGGCACAACACTCGGGCAAATGCTCGGTATGTGCCTAGTCTTGTTGTTCTTGTCGTCTCCCACAACTCATCATATCCATCTACAGTCTCATCATAGATTCTGACGTTGAGAAGGACATCACTCCTCCTTCTGAAGAGAAGACAGGAGGGCATGGGTATGTGAATTCGCTTTCTCATCAGATCTACCCACTCACTGTCATGGCTTTCTCAGTACTGCTGATAAGTCTGCGCCAGCTTCCAAGAAGCTAGCCAGGATGTCAACAGGTAGTAAAGCTCCGAGGAGACCACCGGGAAAGCGCGCTGCAGAGTACGTCTCCTTCTACATCCATTGCATTCACGCTCTAACTACATCGTGTTCAAGCATACCCACTGTGCCAAGCACCGTACCCGTCATAACAACTGCGAGGGCTTTGATGAAGCGACACGCTCCTGTCGATACAGAGCCACCTGCATATGTCCTCTAATGCCTGTTTCATTCTGTTTGATGTCTGACTTGGATGGTCACTACAGGAAATGTGCTCGACAAAGCTCGAGGGCTGCTTCCTCTGAAAGGAACCCCCTCGTCAAACCTGCTCAGAGTCGTGACAAGGTGCAGCAGCATGTAGAGGAGCCCAGACCATCGTATGATGCCAGTGAGATATCTATCGATGATGTCTCCATGTTCTTCGAGGAAGGACACCCACCGACGCCTTATCAGCTTGGAGACAGTGATGAGAACGAGGCAACAGACTATATTGGACATGAGTCTGATGTCGACTCTAATGGAAACTTCAAGGAGGAGTTTCAGGAGAAGGAGAAGGATAACGTGCAGGTCTACTCAAGGGATGACATGGTCAGGATCATGCCTCCTCTGTACGTGCTTTCTTTCACTTCATTGCCATCCTCCACTTAATACTAGATATCACTTAGGAGTAAATTCTATGCCCTGGCCGACGACAGGCCAAATGTCTTGAAGACTCATCTGGAAAAGTATGTTGCTATTGTGTTCTCACAGTCTCATCTACTTACATCATGCTCAGTGCTGCAAAGGGGTTGCTCAAAGCTGAGGAGCATGCCAGGCAGGTAGAGGCAGAGGCTGCCTTAGCATTGGAGAGAGCTCGTTGGTACGTTCTCAAACCTTTGTATTTGATTCTTCAGCTAAATACACATTCTGAGCAGAGCACAGACACCACCTGCATCACAGACGTCCATGTCATCAGGCCCCAGTGACATATTCTCTAGTTCTGGCCATAGCACTGATGCGTCAGATGCTCCATCTCCTGCCACCAGAGATAAGCTGTTCAAAATGCTGAAAGACATGGGTCATGAGGTCCCACCAAAGTACCAGCAGATGTGTAACACTGCTAATGCACCTGCAGTCGATGCTGGCCTTAAGCTAAAGGTGACATCTGTTAAGAAGCAGGTCAGACCACAACATCTCTCAAGCTTTGATAACCATGCTAATGTTTCATGTTACACTAGCTTCCAAAGGCGAAGCCTTCTAGCCTGCAGGGAGCAAACCCCATGCCTCAAGTGGTTCAATCATTGCCCAGCACTGAGTGAGTAGTCTCTGGGCTATGGGATAATACATTATTGATATACAATCTATAGGCCTTTGAATGGATGTGACGTTACTGATGCCTGCGAGAAGGATTCGCTTCTTGTGGCCACATATACCAACAATCTTGCAAAGTTGAAGTAAGTCATTGTTTCCTTGTGTACCTCTGCCTATACTGATCATTTACATCTCAGGATCCGTCTTCTCATAACCCGTTCCCCATTGACTATGGGAAATTTCAGTGCTCTTGGCAGTGAGATGCACTTTTCAAAGGTGAACATTCGGTATGTGCTTCTCCAAGTCTCAATGCTTGTCTCTCATCACTCACACTACAACATAGCCGTCTGCAGGATGTAGTCACATTCCAGCATGAAGTGTTGCGCAATCTCTTCAACTTGTCTCGCTGTGATCCGAAGATGTTCAAGTCTATCACTACCGGCTCTCACAATGATGTTCATGTCTTCACTGTCAACCAGCCTGGCCAGCAGTTTCCAGCTGGCTTGGTGATGTTTGTCTTCATAATCAAGGCAAAGCTCCTCACACCTACCCGGTATACCGACAGCTTAGGCAAAGCAAGGCACAATACTTATGTTCTAGGTATGCCGGTCAGTTGCGAGGCTGAGCACGCCTTCTCTGTGCTTGGGCAGCACCTTGACAAGACCGGTGGCACTGGACTTCATGCCTTTAGTGAGGAAGGCCTTCTTACCTTCAATACTGCAAGGGCAATTGTGAATGCAGATGGTATGTTCCTTTTTATTTCAATGATGACTTGATGCTAATAATATTCCAGGCAGTCCTCCTGTCGTCCTTCACAATGATTTTTATGTCACTCAGCCAAGTCCTGCCCAAGGCAGAGTGTCATCTCAACCTTCAGATGCAAACTCTGGCAAGGGCTATCCAATGCCTCCTCTCCAGTATAAGGTACACTGGGGTGATGAATGCAGTAAGTCATCATTCCTATCTCTTCACTCACATCTAACAACATCTTCCATAGTTCCTGTGTGGGATGCATCACGGTACTTTCAAACAGGGACTGATGGTTACAGCTATGAGGGCAGTGACTTTGATGTTACTCGATTGCTCACCATGCCTTACCGTGATCCCTTGTGGCAGAATGAGGAGATCCCTACGGGATCCTTCTGTGCAGTTCATTATGTAGCTTCTGCATATACAAAGGAAGGTACCCAGCACCTGACCTTGAATATTGCTGGTGTCCAGGTTCTTGCCAAGCCAAATAAATAGTTTTAGTGTACACATAGATGACTTCTGTTGTGTACTTCATGAAACCTTTGTTCTGATCTTCCCTTCGTAGTATCATGTTTTCCATAATTTCAAGTACAAATAGATGTGACTTGAATACATTGAGTTTAAATCATGATCAAAAACTGTTCTCTAGATCTATGGTCTTTGTCATTGTCACTGCTTCAGGCATCAACATTGACATAAGATCACCGCTAATGAGGTATAAAGGGAAGAGATACTGGTCGGTCCTTTCTCTCTCTCTCTTCTCTCATGTTGCTCTCCTGTGTTGATGCCAGTCATGACATCTGGCTTCTTCTGATCTTCATTTCTGCCTGCATATGGTACTAGTGGGAGTGGGCCGTCACAAGTGCGGCAGGTCTGATTCAGCTAGGAGAAAGCATTTTACCTTCTAAATAAATTTATCTGATTTGACTTAAGTTTACATGAATTGATCTGATTTGATCTGATTTTATTGGATTTTAGCTGATTTTATTTGGTTTTATTTGACTTGTGAATTTTATTGGATTTGATTAGACATGCAAAAAGTGAATTTTGAAGTGTAAAATGTTTGTAGTGACCTTGGAACTAGCACATAAGCCAGACTTTTGTTACTTTGAGGTAGGTATGTATACTATCTATGGTTGGAGTATAGCATAGTCAGCTTGCTTTAATGAGATTGGGTGCATATATAATTTGAAGTCATACAATTTGTTCGATCCATATAAATGATGTCAATGTAGAGTACTCTATTTTCTGTCATTACAATTGGTCATGTTTTCCTGAGGCAGTACCATCATTCTTCAATTTATCAGATTTTATTCTATTTAATGCAATTTTGTACAGAGATATCCTAGCTTTAAATGTTAAATCTATCTATCTACAAAGGAGACACCACCTGGCAACAGATAACAGCATGAGATGCAGGTGACAGCACAAGAGCATGCACATGCATGAGGACACAAGAGCATGTGCATTAGCAGTGAGGGGGGAGCTATCCGACCCGACAAAAAAAAAAAAAAAAAAAAATTTTTTTTTTTTCCCCCCCCCCCCCCCCGGGGGAAAAAATGTGGGCAGTCGGTGATCTCGCCATCGTCCTCGGTGCGGCGTACTTCGACCAGCCTCCGACAGCCAACGGTGCATTCACCCGCGGAAGTGTTATTTTCGTTGCTATGCTGGTCTCGTGTCTCGATGCCTTCGGCGAGGTATGTGATCACCCATCTGGGCGCATATATTCGCTGATCTGACTTCGGAACAGCTTGCCACCCAACTTTCTAGCCGATCCATCCTTCAAAAACAGACTAGCTACAGTCTTTACCGCCCGTCTGCTGTAGCCCTCGGAAACACCTTGGCTGATCTGCCCTTCTCTGCCGTTCGCTTATTCCTCTACGACGTCATCGTGTATTTCATGGCGCACTTGTACCGGAATGGTGGTGGCTTCTGGACGTTCCATTTGTTTAACTACTTGGCGTTCATTGCGATGCAGGGTTTCTTCAGGAGCTTCGGTCTCTTGGTGAGCCTTAATTTACGAGCTGATGATGTCCATACGATTTCTGACTTTACCTTTCAGTGTTCGAACTATGACGCGGCCTTCCGTCTGTCTTCCTTCTTCATTCCCAATCTGATCTTGTACACCGGCTACATGATTCCCGTGAACGAGATGAAGCGCTGGTTGTTCTGGATTGTAAGTTGTGATCTGGTATCAGGACTTTCACCGTCGCTCACAAAAATTTTAGTACTATCTCGACCCCATGCAATATGGTACGCTCGAGCGTCATTGCTTTCCTTTTTGTATGCTAACCTGCACTACGTACTATCAGCTTGGGCTGGACTTATGGAGAATGAATTTGGCCGTCTTTCGGTAAGTATGTGTGCGATATCTTCCCGAGCATAACGCTCACAGAGCCCTAGTTCACTTGCGATGGTACCTACGTCGTTCCTCGTAACGGCCCTGGTGTCGACAAGTATCCGTGCGTCCCATGTATCACGACCATCCGGTTTGAAACTGACGCAAAGATGTGTGCAGAGATGGACTTGGACCTAACCAAGTCTGCACACTATTTGGCTCGAGCTCGGGCACGGACATTGTCCCTGGTCGCGACTACATCTTCAGCGGATTCGACCTGAGCATCGATGATGTCTGGCGTCGCAATTTCCTGGTCCTCCTTGGCTGGATTCTCTTCTTCCAGGTGACGCAAATTATCATCATGGACTACTTCCCAGTAAGTCTGCCCGTTGAATACTCGTCAGAGACCCGGCTCATGTGTGCATGATAGGCAAAGGCCGAAGGCTCTACCTTCCGAATCTTCGCAAAGGAAACTGCGGAGCTGAAGAAGCTCAACGAGGCGCTCCGTGAGAGGCAACTGCATAAAGCCGAGGCGCTTCAATCCGAAAAGGTTGCCGAGCTCGAAACCAAGCGTGAACGAGACATGTGCGGATCCTGTAACCCGCCTCTTCCGAGCAGACGCTGACGACTGTTTATATTTCAGTTCTCAATTCGCCGATCGCCGGACTTTCACTTGGGAGCACTTGGATTACCATGTGCCTGTTCCCGGCGGCACGCGCCAGCTCCTGACAGACGTCTTCGGATATGTGAAGCCCGGAACACTGACGGCTCTCATGGGTGCCTCCGGTGCCGGGAAGACGACCTGTCTTGATGTCCTGGCTCAGAGGAAGAACATCGGTGTCATCTCTGGTGACATTCTTGTGGACGGCCGTCCTCTCGGATCTGACTTCGCTCGTGGCACCGCTTATGCCGAGCAAATGGACGTCCACGAAGGGACTGCGACTATCCGCGAGGCTATGCGCTTTTCGGCTTACCTTCGTCAGCCCGCTGAAATCTCCAAGGCGGAGAAGGACGCGTATGTCGAGGAGATGATTGAGTTGCTCGAACTCCAGGACTTGGCAGATGCTATCGTAGACAGCCTTGGCGTTGAGGCCCGCAAGCGCCTTACCATCGGTGTCGAGCTGGCTAGCAAGCCCGAGTTGCTGCTGTTCTTGGACGAACCTACCTCCGGTTTGGATGCTCAGAGTGCCTGGAATCTCGTCCGCTTCCTCAGGAAGCTCGCGGACCAGGGTCAAGCCATCCTTTGCACGATTCACCAACCGTCTTCCCTCCTTTTCGAGAGCTTCGATCGTTTGTTGCTTTTGGAGCGCGGTGGTCACACCGTCTACTTTGGCGACATTGGTGAGGATTCTGGCGTTCTGCGAGGCTATCTTGCACGTCATGGTGCTCTGTGCCCTTCCGATGTCAACCCTGCGGAGTACATGCTCGACGCAATCGGTGCCGGCATTTCCCCTCGTGTCGGTGACCGTGACTGGAAGGATGTTTGGCGTGATTCCTCCGAATTCCAGGCCGTCCTCGCCGACATCAACTCTATCAAGCAAAGGGCTTTGGCACGTCCCAATCAGGAGGACGCGAAGAATCAGACCTGTGAGTATTGTCGTCTCCAGCGAGGGGATTTTTCCTGATTGCAAGATGTTTGTAGACGCGACGAACTTCCTTACGCAGTTGGCAGTTGTGACGAACCGCAACTTCGTCGCTCTCTGGCGGTCTCCGGATTACGTCTTCACCCGTCTTTTCGTCCATCTGTTCATTTCGCTGTTCGTCTCCCTGCCGTTCTTGCAGCTCGGTAATAGTCAGCGTGACCTTCAATACCGGACGTTCTCTATGTAAGTCCAGCTTATGGCTCAGCTGCGGTCCATGCTAATTGCCTGTTACTAGTTTCTGGGTGACCGTCCTTCCGGCCGTCCTCATGAATCAAGTTGAACCCAAATTCATTGAGAACAGGCGCATCTTCATCCGAGGTACGATCTACTGATTGTGCTAAGGTCATTCGTCTAATTTGCTCTGCAGAGTCCTCCAGTAGAATCTACTCCCCTGAAGTATTCGCCATCGCGCAGCTTCTCGGAGAACTGCCTTACTCGACCCTTTGCGCTATTGTCTACTGGGTCCTGATGGTAAGCACGGTGCCTTCGAGCCTATCAATCTTTATGGTGCTTATCGACCAACTTTCCTCAGGTCTATCCTCAAGGATTTGGCAAGGGTGCTACCGGTACCAATGGCACGGGCTTCCAGCTGCTTGCGATCCTTTTCATCGAAATGTTCAGTGTTACTCTGGGTCAACTTATCGCGGCTCTGACTCCCTCGGTTCAAGTCTCCATCCTCTTCAACCCCTTCATGATGGTCATGCTCACCACATTTTGTGGTGTCACGATCCCGTATCCTAACCTGGCCCATTTCTGGAAGTCGTGGTTGTACCAGCTCGATCCGTTCACACGTCTCATGAGCACTATGCTTTCCACGGAACTCCACGGCCTCACCATCCGCTGCAAGCCTGAGGAGTTCGCCGTCTTTGACCCGCCGTCGGGTCAGACTTGCCAGGCGTGGGCTGGAGACTTCGTCACATCCTTCGGAGGATATCTGGATAATGCAAACGATACCCAGGCTTGCCGGTATTGCCAGTATGCGTCGGGAGACGAGTACTTCGTGCCGCTGAACATCCGTTTCGAAGATCGAGTGCGAGATGTATTCATCATCTTCTGCTTCTTTGGTATGTCTTCTAGTCGATCATATCGAATGAGCCCTCTCTGACCCCGTTGCTTCACAGTTTTCAATTTCATCGTTACCATTATCGCGTCTCGATTCCTTCGGTATGCCAAGCGATGAACAGTGCAAGAACTTGTTCACGAGTATCGACGACTATTGCATGAACGACCACCCTGTAGCCACATATTTTTTATGATCTGATTGACATCTGCAAGATTTAGAGCACACATTTACTACATAGACACATCTCGGCTAGGAGCATCCCGAACGAGTTCGCAGGATCTATACTCATGGTTATAGAATGATTTTCTTCACTCAATTAGCTACTTATTCGCATTTCATAATATGAAGTTCTTTGGTTCACCTATTCGTGTTGTTCCGTGGTCGTCAAGAAGCGTGAAAAGGGTACAGTTTCTTGTCAGTATCCCATTATTCCATCGGCGACGGTGAAAGTGTTTGGATTCGACTTGCGATGTAGTGGTTTAGATGGGCCTTCCGGCAAAATCAGCATGATAGCGCGCCTTATCACGACGCAGTACTCACCATCCGCTCATGACCTATTAGTGGAGCCAGTCCAAGTCGTTCGTCAGGAGACATGTCGAGAAAGCCGTCGAGTGATACTTGAGATAGGATTGCGGCCGCCGCGAAGGCGTTCATTCCAGGAGCGCACCCTAGGTTATGCTCATCCTGGAAAAGACAAGAAATGAGAAAACATGCGGACCGGCAGACAGCGTCAAGAAACAACGTACCTCCTGCTCTTCGTCAGTTAACCAGAGTCGTTCATCCCATACCATTAGCTGCGAATTCTTCTCCGCCTGGTCTCCGATAATCCTAGTAAACATAGCAGTGTCGTCGACAGACTCTGAGAAAGCAAACTGGATGGTGGACGTCGGGCATTTTCTGTCAAAAGCCTCTGCGATACCCAAGTCTCTCCGTAGTTTCTTGATAGATCTGAGCACAGGTGCTGAGA
This sequence comes from Dentipellis fragilis, assembly GCA_004679275.1. Lineage (NCBI taxonomy): Eukaryota > Fungi > Basidiomycota > Agaricomycetes > Russulales > Hericiaceae > Dentipellis > Dentipellis fragilis. Next base: position 11,783 of record SEOQ01000036.1, read on the forward strand.
ACGCATAGGGTGCCAGACGAGTCATGTCACTGAGCCGCTGGGATTCTGAGACCGGATACGTCTCGAAGATCACGTAGACGCTAGCATATCGCCAAGATAGTTCACCCAGGAGTGACAGGAGAGCCTCGCACTGAGAAGGAAGAGACAGCAGAGAGAAGTAGAGCACAGCGATATCCGGGTCCAGAACAAGATCTGCGCCGTCTAGAGTTTCACGTTCCACAACCTCGATGCAGTATCGATTCGAGTTCAAATACCGGACCAGAGCAGACTTCTGGATCAAAGCAACAGATGCAAGAAAGCGGTGCATAGTTGTCGGCTGCGAGAATCCCTGTGGCAGAGTCAAGGTGTTTTTGTCAAGAACCTCTTGTGGGATTCCGCGAATAGGCTGCTCATGGCGCTCGATGGGCGGTGGAGTTGGAAGCGGGTCTGACGAAGACATTTGAGGAGCCTGTCTTGAGCCTTGCTTTGCTCGTAACTCCATGAACTCTGTCAAAGCGTCCTCTCCTCGCCATAAGGTAGGCTCCTTCACGGCACCAGATGTGACAGGAACAGAGTCCCGTAGCGATGAAGTATCACTGTAGTTGGGGATGGAACTCGGTGGCAAGTTAGAAGACGCAGACTCATCCGACCTCGGTTTCGTAGGAACATGCGCCTCCATTGGTGGTACAAGCTCCGATATGGCGGTGAGACAGGGATCGACCGAGTCCAATGGCAAAGGGCTGAAAGTACCGAGATATGGATCCTCAAGAAGTTGGTCGTCAGGTCTCGAGCCATCGTTGAGAGTTTCCAAATCCAGGCCCTCAGCAAAGCCTAGCATCGGAGTCGTCGTGTAGCCAATTGGATTATCCCTCGGATAGGCCGTATTTGTTTCCACCAGAATGATCCCAGAATCGTTGACGGCATCGGGCTGCATGTCTTCGTAATAACTCTCCATAGTATCAGAGGTGCAGTATTCGTAAGTCAGATATTGGTCGGCTTCGGGATATCCTAAGTTTTGACGCTTTGAGGGAATGTGATATTCTAGTTCAGGCGAATTGTCAGCAGGGTCCTCTTCGACGATAATACGTTCGAGTTCTGTGTCCAGATCGAAGCCCTGCAGTCTAGCGGTTCGGTGCCGTTCCTCTCTCGTCAAGATGAGCGGCATATCAAATAGCTCGTGCAAAGAATCCTCAAGACGGGCGGTTGGAGACTTGGCCATGGCACGCAGAATGCGTTGTTCGTCGATACAGACATTGTCAGGACCCTTGGCGATAAAGGCTGGGATGACATCCCCGACATGGAAGTTGCATTCGTTTTGCAGCGAGGTCACCTGGGCTATCTCCTCGTGCGACGGGACTTTGGTCTCAAATCTGACGGGTCTGTGACGAGATGGTCAAGCATAGCCAATACAGGAGACCTGTCAACAAACCTCCAAGAGAGCTCCATGTTCAAGGCCTTTGTACCTTTGATTCTACCCATGAAACCAAACCGACGAGGGTGGTGAGCTTGCTCGTCAAGCTGGGTCTTTGAATGAGCAGATACAAGGTCTACAAGTTGCTTGGGCATGAAAGAAGAATCGCCGTGAATATTCGGCGATGGAAGTTGAGGTACTGCACATGAAGTCAGGATGAGAGTAATATACAGAGAATAACTGCGCACTGTCCATGAATCCCATTTCTACACCATCGAGCTGCTCCCGTGCAATTATGTCAGTGATATCCTCATCAATCACAGGATGTAGCAACGTCGTGTTCAAGTACGAGTCGTCGTCACTTTGCTCGGGTGCCAGTTCCGAAGGAACAGAACCTCGATCGGCTGCAACAACCGTCGTCGGAGGTTGCCCCAAGACCGACAGATTCATATTTGTGGGTGAAGATCTGGGCGTCGTGACAATCTGTGGTTCGTCATGGACACCTATAGTCGTCGTTATGAATTTATGAATGCTGAATTGAAATCGTCATTAGTCAATTGCAGTACTGCTAGACTAGATGGCTCTCGCCTCTGTCCTTCTCCGATCTGCCTGGGCTTCTTGCGAGGGCCTCCAATACTCGTACTTTGAGGCATCTGCATTACCTCTGTAATCCCGATGTTAGCCATTACCTCGTTGATACAAGCAATGCCTGACCCATTCTCTCTCTCATCAGTTTGTCGACGCGCATATACTTAGGCTCGGGTGATTCCAAGAGTAGTTCGTCCATTTCACTAGTACTGTCGGCCAGCGACGGCGTCCTGGAGGAGGAAGGCATTTCGTAAGCTTCTGTGGATGCAAAAGGCCTTCAGAGGGTGTTTTAGAGGATGGACAGATGCGACGAACGCCATCCATTAACCACGATAGTGTGTTCATTCTCCAAGTCATCCTCATCATCGTCTAAGACTTCAACGGGAGGCGGTTTGAAAAGAGCTTTGGACAGAAGCTCAGGGCGAGACGAATGCTGTTCACGCATAATTTTTGAGCTATCGGTTGTCCTTGCCTGAACTCTCGGAAATATTGGTGGATCTTGCATATAGTTGACGACAGGAATGAGCGGTGGTGAATTAGGGCGACGATAGAACTGCTCAGACGGCACTAATTTTGTGTCATCGTTTGCCGTCGTCGAAAGATACGGGTTGACTGCGCATATCGTCTGAAGGGCGCTCCGCATTAATGAGTCTAGCTTTGGCTTCGTATCTCTTTAAAATCGAGTAAGGGTGGGGATGAGAGAAAACACGCATATAGTCTGAAGAAAGCATACGGTATATCGTCCAGATCGAGTTGGAGGAGTCTGTCGTCCTCTCCGCCATCGGCACCGTCTCCGAGCAGGCCTTCACTCTTCATTTTCAGAACGTCATCCATAGTCTGCGGAACCGTTCCAGGCCGTGCGCATGAGCCCAAAGTGGGAGTGTCGGTAATCGCAGTCAGCGATAGTTCAAACGACATTGGTGTGAAATATAGACGTTCGTGATCCCCTGTGTCAATCGTCAGTAAATTTATAAGAAGAGGTTTCGAAGGCTTCCCACAGGTAGAATCTGTTCTCAGCCATTTTTCCGACGCTGGGCACTCCGTCGCTTGACCCATTTGTCGAAATAACCGTTTGATAAATGCAGCACCTTCGGCTTCTACGTGGAGTGTCTCATTCTTATATTCGAGGTCGTCCGGACAGTATATTCTCAAGAAATGGTCAACAGGGTCGGAAGGGAGAGTCAAGAATTGAGGGTGGTCAGAAATTGGAACGGGATCCAGTGTGTCGGAAAGCAACTATGAAAGCGACCCAGTTGAGGAGATACGTGAGGTTCAAGGGCTGAGAGATTGACTCACCTCGTTGACAAGTTGCTCTATGAACTCGTCGTAATTAATTGCCAGTATGTAGGTCCGCATATAGTCATCCAAGAGACGATGGATGTGTGCAGTCAGAGCTCTGCTATCAGACATCTTGCGTTACGTTGGTTTAGGATATCCTGCTGTGATGGGCGGACGAAGGGGATAGCGACACGCAATGGAGACTGAGCAAGGAGCAAGAGTCGAGTCTTCCGACTCGGAGATGGCCTCGACGCGTAGGCGATTCTGACGCGGTCATGTGACTCATCGTATACATGTCGAGCGGAAATCGAGCAAAAATCCAGGCAAGTGTGGTGGCAAGATGGGGACCAAGTCAAAAGCGAAGGAGACAGGGGGTATGGCGTTCTTTCTCAAGAAACACACTGTTTTACTAGCCCAATCATTTTCGATACAGGATCGGGTGCGAGGAATGGATGCTCCCTCCACTACATACAGGTAAACACAATCTGCCAAGATCGAGGGTCATGTCCAGGGAGCAGAGTCAGGTCAGATGTAATGTTTAGCGATTGACGGTTGACAAGTCGCTGCAAAGTGAAGCCATAGTACCAGTGTGCTGTGAAGAGCGTACGATATTCCAGGTGCGGGTTGGTAGAGAATGAAGAGCAGACCGATCAGATCATTGCGCTGCTGCAGGTGAAGTCTAAAACCAGTTCTTCCACGCTGCAATAAATTTTGACTTTGAAAGTGGTCGGAGAGACGTCGATGGTGGCAGGGCGGCCCTCCGTTGGCGACTCGAAGGAGTCGATCTTAGTCAGATCTGACTTCCATTTCTGGAATAGGACCTTGCAGCCGGGCCCGGCGGGAACGCCGCTGCTGGTGCAGCACTCAGTACTCGAGTACAACGGCCAACGCGCTACGACGCGAACCTAAAGGACAAACTTATGCCCAGGCTGTTTATATTCTCTCGAATAACCAGGACTTGAACAGCATCGAGTCCAACAATCGGCTATCTCGTCACCACCTCCCTCCTGTAGACATTAACTCGCCTCCGGCACGTAGACCATGTGGGAGCGCACTCTCCAAGATCTCATTCGAGGACTACGAGCAAACAAGCAGGATGAGGCCAAGTTCATCGCCCAGGCAGTCGAGGAGATCAGGAGGGAGATAAAGAGCAAGGACATGGAGCTCAAGGCAGCAGCGTTGTTGAAGTTAACCTACGTGCGTCTATTCATATCGTCATTGCAAGACTAGCTCAGTGAATCATTCTATATAGCTTGAAATGCTTGGCCATGATATGGGATGGGCTTCGTTTCATGTCGTTGAAGTCATGTCGTCTCCTAAATACCATCTCAAGACAGTCGGATACCTTGCGGCTACTCAATCCTTCAGCCAGGAAACGGACGTCCTCATGTTGACCACAAATCTAGTGAAGAAAGTGAGATGCCACGGCGTAGGCGTGTTAAAGCAACGCTCACACTACGCATAGGATTTGACGTCGACCCCTGCAGACGTAGCCGTCACCTTGAACGGACTATCCCATATTGTCTCCCCGGACCTCGCTCGGGACCTCGCGCATGACCTCGTTGGGTTGTTGAACCACTCCCGGCCTCATATCCGGAAAAGGGCGGTCATTGCTGTATACAAAGTTCTCGTCAAGTATCCCGAGGCTACGCCGTTTGCATTGACACGGCTGAAGGAGAAGCTCGATGATCAAGACATAGGTACAGCTTCATTCATAAGTTGCATTCAGTCGTGGTAACCATTTGTATAGGCGTCGTTGCTACTACTGTGAACGTTCTGTGCGAACTCGTTCAACAGAGCCCGAGAGATTACCTATCCCTAGCCCCACAATTGTTCCATCTACTGACGACTTCATCTAACAACTGGATGCTAATCAAGATCATCAAGCTGGTGAGTCGCTCTGCTTTCACTAACATTTTTTGAGCTTATGACTTGTTTCTGTAGTTTGGCTTCCTATCTCCACACGAGCCGCGCTTGGTCAAGAAATTGCAACCCCCAATAACTGAGCTGATATCCACGACTGCCGCTATCTCGCTCCTCTACGAGTGTGTGCACACTTGTATCGTAGGAGGCATGCTTCAAACAGCGTCGGGCAACTCACTCGCCGAGCTGTGTGTCACCAAGCTTGCCACCTTCCTTCAAGACCCCGATCAGAACTGTAAGCCCTCTTTACAGTATAACGTATCACAATCCTTCTGATAATATTTTTTTAACAGTGAAGTACATTTCGCTCCTTGCCCTTGTCAAGATCGTGCCAACGCATGCGCACCTTGTGGCGAAATACCAGGACATGATATTTTCTAGCGTCAATGATCTGGATATCAGCATCCGGATGCGTGCATTGGACCTTCTGTCAGCCATGGTACGCAGCTCTCCTCGGACTGTGCAAGCTGCAGCACTAAATACCACGCACAGGTCACGCCAGATAACCTGCAGTCCATCGTTCAGCAACTACTTTCTCACTTGGTACCCCAAGAGTCTTCGGCTCTTCCGACAGCTGCTCAATCGCTCGCGCAAAATGCATCATCCTCAAGTAGTGCGAAACCCATTGTCGCCCCCAGCCAATCCCCTGCATATCGCCTTACACTATCGCAGCGAATTCTTTCGATGTGCTCTCAGGACACGTACCACAATGTGATTGACTTCCAGTGGTATCTGTCTGTGCTATTCGACCTAGCATACGTAGCATCAGTGGATGTTGGTGCCGAGATTCGTGATCAGTTGGTTGACATCGTCGGGAGAGTCCGAGGAGTCCGACGGTACGGGCTTGAGCTCATGGTAAAGCTCATCAGTGACGAGTCTTTCTTGATCAACTCGAAGAATGAGGGAAGCTGTGCGGAAGTGTTGTGGGCTGCAGCTTGGATATGCGGCGAAAACTGCGGGTGAGTGTCGGTTCCTGTGCGGTGGACCGTCCTTGCCGCTAACGGGCTTTAATCTATGTGAAGGGAGTTAGCGGAGCCTCACAAAATTTTGCCCTTCCTCCTTCAACCTTCAATATCTATCCTCGGCCCTGAGACCATCGGCATGTACCTGCAGGCGGCTACAAAAGTCTTCGGCTTCTGGGGGGCGGAGCTTTCTCGAAGATGGGACGATGACGATCTACCCAAGGTCAAGGATGCCGTAGAGAGTATCATTGAGCGCATGACCGATTTTGCTTCAAGCTCGGACATCGAAGTTCAAGAACGCGTACGCTAATATTCGTTCCATTGCAATATCTGTAGGTCTAACTAATGCTTGCGCAGGCTGCTAATGGTCTTCAACTCTTCGCGTTCGTGAGAGCCGATCTCTCCTCCTATCACCCTGGGCAACAAGGCAATCCGTTCGGAAGGACAGATGACGAACCTGTGTTCCCCAAGAGTCTTCTGCTCATTGGACCCTTGTTCTCGGCTTATGATCTCAATCCTGTCGCCATTGCCGCACAAGCTAGCGTTCCCATACCAGATGGCTTGGACCTCGACGCCTGGATAGTGCCACCTCCTAAAGACCCAACTGTAGAGCCTGCAACATCAGAACCGTTGGCTGTCAAGAGCAAGCACAAAGGCAAAGGGAAGGCCAAGCCTAAGGAGTCGAACGGTGTGGATGGGAGGACAAAGAAACGCAGGAAAGAACGGAACGGAGACTTGCTCGCACCATCACCAGCGATAGAAACTCCAGAAGAGAAGGCGGAGCGAGAACGGGTATGATCAATGGTCTACTTCTCGGTGCTTTTGTTCACTGACATCTGTGACTTCTAGCAAAAATCGTTGCGTCTAGAACGGCAACGAGACGACCCGTACTACATTATGGACAACTCGACGCCTGCCATCGAGCCTGACGATGTCGACTCTATACCCGTTGTCCGTCTCGACGATCTCCCGCCCATGTCTCAAGGTGAGAGCCTTCACACACATCCAAGAAACACGGTCTGACGCTCGCCCTCAGTGCCAATGGCAAGCCCCTTGCCAACCCTACTACGCAACCCTTCACCAGTCAGCCGCTCAGAACCATTCGTCATCGACAAAGACGGTGAAATGCCAGAAGGCGCCATTTTCGTACCGTTGCCTCCTTCCCGGCAGACTTCGACACCAGCGACACCGTTGCGGAATGGTACGCCCTCGGCTCCGCCTCCTCCGGCCTTCCCAGAATACGTGACGGAGGACGAGATTCCACGCGCTGGCACGCCGGAGCTGATCAAGGTGACGCGGGTCAAGAAGGCGACGGGAACTGGGAAGAAGAAGAAACGGACACGGCTGGCGGAGGGCGGAAATGGGACTGTAGCGTCGAGTTCGTGATGAGTACTACGCTACGTCGGCACTATCGATGTCCGCGATGATGGATTGTTCAGGAGCATTGTGTACAGCAGCAGCAATATAAGCAGGCGGATTAGGATCTACTAAGGATGGGGTAAACTATGACGGGTGACGGGATGAGATACATGTCTCGTGCAGTGAGGCTAAGTGTGTATTCAAAAGTGCGGTATCGATTGCGACGGCTAGGAAAGTACAGGGAAATGCTGCGGACAGATGTGTGAGAGCAAACGGAATCATTTCGAGTTCGGACAGGGAGTCATTTAGTGATCGTCGTCGACGTGCTCGACCGAGTCCACAATCTCGTTGACCAACTCCATCGTCACGCCGGGTATCGTGCGCTCAGCTTCCGTGAAGGCTCGCTGCAGGGCGCTGAGGGCGATTCGTGCTTCCTGCGTGGAGACGCGAGGGAATAACTGTTCCTGATAGTTAGTCGGATGCACGCGATAGACAATGGCAAACAAGGCTTACCGACGCAATGGCAGGCAACACTACGGAATCCAACATTGTCGTATCCGCCAAATCGTCGTCTGGCCCATCATCTGCCAGCTCATGGTCATCGAATTCGTCATACTCGTCTGACGGGTCACGCTTCAGAATGCTCTTCGGAGTCTTCGCCTCCGTTACGCTGGTCAAACCATGGCGAACCGTCGCCTCATGATCATATTTCTTAGGAGTCGCCTGTCCTTGATGTGGCAGAGGGGGTAGCTGGTCGCCCTTTGCCGTGATAGAAGAAGGTATTGTCGCAGTCGAGTCCGTGCTTGCTCCTCGCCGGGCGCCATTGCTGCTCTTGATAGAAGAACCAGAACCAGAGGAGCCGCGCGAGCGAGTAGTTCCATTGTACTCCCATGTGAGTGGTGGACCCGACGCTTGTGGAGGTCCTGGGTTCGCACGGCCGATGGTACCTGGCCGATTGATATTGCGTACTGTCCCAAAGTCCCATAGGTCTTCAGGATCACTCGATGCTCTGAAGGAATCGTTTCAGCGCCAGTCAAGCAAGTGGAAAATAAGACTCACAGCTCCTCGCCGCGGTCCTGTGCCTCTTCTTCTATCCGCTCGCCACCCTCCGCTTTCCATCTCTCATGACGTTCGATGAGTTCGGTCAGATAGCTCGTCTTCTTCGCCATGCGGATGAACTTGTGCTTTAGCAGCTCCCTGGCGGATGGTCTCTGTGGGTAGGCTTAGTGTGAACACTACGTAGCATAAAGATCTTAACATACGTCTCGAGGGTCCCTCTGCAAACAGTATGATACGAACTCTCTGAAAGGCTTGGAGAAGTTGACGTCTAGCTGAGGGGGAGGGTTCTTAGGGATTAAGAAGAGGACCTATAAACCAATCGTGAGCGTAAGGAGACTGCCACGATATGAGGTTATTCGACTAAACGAACCTTCATCGGATGAAGTTCTGCGTATGGTGGTTCCCCCTTTGCCAGTTCGATGGCTGTGATGCCCAAACTCCAGATATCAGCCTTATGGTCGTACCCGCTCTGCTTGATGACTTCAGGTGACATCCAATAGGGTGTTCCAACAAAGGTGTTCTTCTTCGCAGACAAAGTGCCAGAAAGTTGACCCGAGACACCGAAGTCAGCAAGCTTCACTTCGCCGCCTGCGGAAAGAAGGATGTTTGCAGCTAGGATGCCAGTCACGAAATGAGACAGGATACTGCACGAAACACTAGAAAGGAACATACCTTTGATGTCTCTGTGTAACTTTCCTTCCGTATGAAGGTAATCCAGTCCCCGAAGCAGCTCGCGAATGATAATGGCAATATATTCTTCTCGGAATACACCTGGTTTCATCTGAAAGTATGCGTCAGCGGCAGACGACCTCTATGGTGAAAGCTCGTACCAGGTCAGAGCAAGAACCGCCAGAGCAATATCTGGTCAAATGATCAGACATAGTAAATTTGAATAAAAATAATGCACTTTACTCCATGACGATCCATAGGTGAGCACCCTTGAGGAAAGATCCATGGTATCTACGACGAGGAATATTAAATTCAATGACAGAAGAGGTGATATCAGAGTTACATATCACGCACTTGGTAACATGAGGGGAATCGAGCTGCGACAATATCTGAATTTCCTGCTGGATATCTTCAATCTCGTCTTCGGCGCTCTCGAGGTCAATGATCTTTATCGCGACGGTCTTCTGCGTTCGCTTGTCATACCTAAAACGCGTGCATGCTGAGTAAAAAGGTTACGAAGAGTGTCGCAAGACGCACCCCTTATACACTTCTCCAAAAGAACCCTTCCCTGCCGATTCAACCGTACATCATGTGATCGAGAAGGATGGCTTGCAGAAGGACCACATACCGATCCTGTCTTGCTTCACATAAAACTCTTCGGGATCCGAATGGTGGGAGTCCTGTATCGAGCCAGGCATAACGGATGAAGATCGGGGAAGATCTCGCCTGTGAAACGTGTTGAATGGCAAGCCAAACGCTATTGCTTACCATGGGTATATCAAGTAGAAGGAGGTATGGGTATGGATGGTATCCTGTCGAGTCGAGTCTTGGTGCGGCCGCCTGTCACCCAGAGTTTAGCCGAACGAACAGTGGCGGAAGGTGTTTGGACGGCTTTGCGGAGGAGATAGACGGTGTTTGGACCAGGAATGAACTTACAAGAGCGCGCGACACGAAGCAGTAAAAAAAGAGCTGGTTACGGGGAGCTCCTAAACGGAGTAGAGGGATAGTAGCAGACCCTCGGTATGGTTCTCTTCAGGAGCGTCAGCCGCCACCTTTACGGCTTCGGCACTTCGCGTCTCGACTTAGTTACCTTTTCCGTTCAGGTGGCGGACAGAGCCTCTCCTTTGCGCCTCTTCTATTATCTATTAACCGTCCGTGGTATTTGGATGTTTCGTCGTGTTCAGCATATACAGACCACAGCAATTACAATATGTCCCCGTAACCCAATGAAACCCCCCCAGGACGTCCCTCCCGCAGCGACTCATGGCCTGTACTTCACATCCGGACTACGCAGCTTTTCGTCGATTGGAGACAGCGGTAGGTCCTCTTTCAGGTAGACCGCGGGCGGCATCTCTGGCATCCCTGACCCCGGCGTGCTTGCGTCTCTCGATTCGTCCCTGTCTCTCACATCGACCCATTGAGCCTGACTCAACCCGTCGAAACCGAAACCCGGCCCTTCGCCAGGCGGACGAGGTACGGTTGGTCGACCCTTCAGCGCTTGAGATCGTTGGTATTCGCGGAACGGCATGCGTTTGAGGTATCTGACTATCAAGACGCAGCCAGCAATAAGGATGAATGCGATGACAGTGGCGATGGCGACGTGTATGCGTTCGTCCTCGAGGGCTATGTTCTGGTGGGAGGCTGCTAGCGGCTTGGCTGTGATGATGGAGCCTGCGGGAGCAAGGGAAATCGAAGGTAACGCTTCAAGAGCGAAAGGGTCGTCGATGGATCGCGTGGCAAGATGGTTGGTGGCGGGTGGTGCCGCTGGGCCTGGTAATGCGAAGGAAAGGCGGATTTGTGCAAGGACGGCGGCGATGAGAGGGAATGGGCTGTATGAGGGCGACATGGTCCAGATGAGGGTATCCACGCTGCAAGAGACTCGTCAGTCTAGGGAGGATAAATGCATGGCGTACCGTTTGTTGAACTTGGTTCAATGTTTCGGCCTAGCAGTCAGTATCGCAGGTGTCAGCCCAAACCATGACAGGCGTAGAGTACTTGAATAGTCTATATGGGCATTTTACCGAAATTTTGTTCATAGAGGGCCTACTAACGATGAGTGTTATTCATTAGACAGAATGGGCCCAACTTGATTGTAAAACGTGTTCGGAGCGAGCGAGTCCAAGGTGCAAGGTAGTGGTTTTCAGTGAAGACGAGTCCGTCTTGGGCAAAAACACGGCTATAGGGGCCACGTGATACCCGTTACAGTGCTTTGCATAATAAACTGCAGGTCGCATCATCCTGCGCGTTGTTTGTTATAGCCAAACATTACCTTAAAGGGGACTCGGGGGCGCTCTGATTGGCTGGTACGTAAGTCAAACTACCCTTTTAGGCAATATTTGGCTACTACAAACAAAGCGTAGAAAGACGCGACCTGCAGTTTATTATGCAAAGCACTGTATAGTGGACCGGCGCGCCACAAGTGCCGTGTAGCCTGCAGTGCTCTCTGACCGCTCTTCGTCTATTTCGGCTTCTTGGACAGAATTAATCACCATGGCAGGTAGGAAACGCAAACTTGCAACCTCTAGTGATGACCAACGTCAGCCTAAGCAACCCCGCCACGAGGAGGAAGATGACTTGGAAGCTATCTTGGCACGCATTCGGGAACAAGAGGAGAGTGAAGCGCTAGCCCGCAAGCTGCAGGACGAATGGAACGACGAACCAGCGCAAACGGGACAGAGCTCAGCAACTGTAATTGATATCGATGCGCAGGGGGAGGACGACGAAGCTCTTGCAATCCGTTTGTCACTGGAGGAGGCGCAAGCAAGCCAACATGCTTCCTCGAGTCGACTCTCTGCGCCGGTCGCTTCCAGCAGCACACCAAATGGTCCTGAACGTCGTACTTCAATCTATCCTAGAAAGCGTGTCTCGAAATCCTTGAGGGCTGCAGACTCTGCAGGGCAATTCGATGGGCCGCCGGACGCCAGTCTCTCTCAATTCCGCGATCTGTTCATCGCCGATAGACCTTGCTCGAAATGCGGAGAGGCTATCACATCTCCACGAGGTTTTGTGAGTTTATCTTGCTTTTCCTCCAATCGATTTCTGACCTTCCGCTCCTCTAGGTCACCTTCTCCGCCAACAACCCTCCACCATCTCTCACGACGCTTCTGCACGCATCATGCGACAAGTGCAAAACCAATCACTGTCGAGGGTGTTTCTCTGTTCTTGCCTGCCCCGTTTCATGCAAAGGAAAGACAAAAAATGCCAACTGTGTAGTTGATACTTGCTGTGCTGAAATCAGAGCCATTGCTTTGTTCGAAGCGCTAGGAGGCTTCGATCGCCAGTACCTCGGCGAACGCGCGAACTCTGAAGCACGAGCACGAGACGCAACATCCCGACAGCCGAAGAAGGCCAGTCAGTCCGTTGGCCCTGGCGGAACGGGATACGGAACTGGGGCAGGTGCCCCCTATGACTATGATTCGGGCTACTATGCAGGAGGGCAATGGGGCCGGGGCCGTGGACGAGGGAGAGGACGAGGCGCCGGACGAGCAATGGCAACGCGTTCCAATGTGAATCAGGAGACTTCGAAAAGTCTGGCTGAGCACTGGGACGAAGTTGTCGTTCGTGCGTTCACTACTATCATCTCCTATCTGCCATCCCCGTATTCGGAGTCGGCCCAAGTATACGACATGCTCCCGCACCCGTCCATTCAACCTCTGTTGTCGCTGTCGCATCTTCCTGGGCTTCTAGGCACCCTCTTGCGGAACGACTCCATCAATGACTGGATCTCCCGAAGTGATGTCTACTACTCGATGCTTGCTCTGCTCCGACGCCTCGCGGACTGTGAAATCACTGTCAAAGTCCTCATCGACGAACAATGGGAGAAGCAGAAGACCACTGGCATTGAGGAGTGGATGTGGCAGGAAGGCGAGATCGCCTGGGAAACAGTCAAAGAGAAGGGCACTGGTTCCCGTATTTCGCGTCTTCCTCCACTTCACGCGCACTTCAAGAAATTGACAAGGCAAAGCGAGGCTTTCTTGGCTGGTGCTTCTCAGCTCATGGATGGTGATGAAGACGCAGACGTACAGGAGATGGCCATCAAGGCTACCTCTTTGTGCGGAGACATCATCGCCGCTCGTGATGATATCGACCGTGCAATGAAAGTGCTAGGAAAGAGCGATTCTCCAGACGCCGAAGAAATGCATACCGACCCGACTTCAAACGGCGTGGGCAATCATAAAGGCAAAGGGCGAGATCCTACCGTCGACATGGAGAAGACATACTCTCGTGCATGTGAACGCTTAGCATTCAAGCACGTGGATCTGGCGGTAGATGGCAGATATCCGCAGTACAATTATGCGGCCAGCTTGCAGCAGACGTCGTCAGCAACGAGAAACCCCAAAGACAGACTGCATCTGGTGAAAGAGCTTGCTGTGATGGCAACCTGCCTCCCGCCTGGTGTTTGGGTTCGAGTTGATGAGGTTCGCAACGATGCAATGTATGTCTCATAGTTGTCATTCTATTCCAGTTTTTAGTCTGACAGCTTTTCGTAGCAAAATTATGATTGCAGGCCCAGAAGGGACGCCTTATGAGGGTGGACTTTTCGAGTTCGACTGCTTCATGCCCCTTGAATATCCGAACAAACCCCCGCTCGTGCATCTTCGTACCACTGGAGGCGGGAGAGTCCGATTCAACCCCAATCTCTACGCTAACGGTAAGGTGTGTCTGTCTTTGTTAGGGACATGGCCAGGGCGGTGAGTTTCCAATTTTCTTCGATCGCGTCCCTCCTGAAATTTTGCTTTGCAGGCCGGAAGAACAGTGGTCGCCCAAATCGACGCTATTGCAAGTTCTGGTCAGTATCCAAAGTATGATACTCATCGACACGCCCTATTTTAATGAGTGAGACTGAGACCCCATATATTGCAACCGTTGCGCATGCTGAACATCCGTCTTTGTAGGCCAGGATTTGGGACGGCCAATCCCAAGAACCCTCAGAGCATTGCATACAACAATCGCACTCGGCTTCAGACTGTCAGGTGGGCTACGGTCGAGTGGTTGAAGAATGAGCATCGGAACGGACTTTGGAGTGTATGTCGAAGCCTTCTACCTCTCAGGATATTCGTGAAGGCTGATTGTTGTCTTCAGGATGTCATTGCTTCCCATTTCACCATTCGTCATGCTGCCATCAGAAAGACGTAAGTCTCCCCTTTTCGATCGAATAAATACAATCTGACGCGTTATCTCTAGAATACAGGCATGGGCAGTAAAGCAGCCTGCCATCCGCAAGTACTCCTTGAACACGACAAGAGAGACTGGTGTTGTGGGCATGCCGATGCCGCAAGGTAATCTTTACGGTCAGCACTATGGTTCGAGTGATGGTCCTGCTGGAGAAACGATGGACCTCCTAGCAGAGTTTGACAGGGGGTTCCAGCGAATTCAGGCGTGGACTATTCCTGAACTTCACGACTAATGAAGCCACTCCTGTGTTCATAATTCATATACTCCGGTGTCTACAGTGCTTTATTACGCATGTAATATCATAAATAATCAGAAAGTCTATATTGCGAGTATGCCGTCGTCAGTTCGTGATACAATCATCGTTACACATTCTTGCGATGCTCCTGTGGGACATACGTGTCAGAACGTTGTGCGCCCAGGGCGATAGAGGAAATTGATACGTACAGGAGTATGCGTTGTTTCGTGGTCGACGTGCACAAAAGCTCGTTCGACGTTTGGAAGGACCTCGATTTTGTCCTGAAGCTGCTGACTGATGTCGTGGGCTTTCCATAACGGTGTATTTGCGTCCATCACGATGTCAACCTCTACGAAGTAGTCCTAGAGTCGCAAGCTGTCAGAGGCCTCCTGCGGCGAACATAGAGGGATAGCATACCGGTCCACTCTGTTTGAAAGTATGTCAGATCCACAGGAGAACAGTCAAGGAACACTGATACTCACATGGTAAGCGCGCACGGTGTCTATTTTATCAATCTCGTCACTGAATGTCATCGCCTTGTAGATGATGAGTTGCAAGAAACCGTGAGGTGCTGATTTGCCGGCCAAGAGTTCGAATTGGGAGTAAATCGTGCGGTACCATGCAATGATGACCCCCAGCGCAATCTGATCAGTACGAAAGTCAGCACCAGCCAGGCCGAGGAAACTGGCACGCTCACGATGATGGCACCCATAGGATCCAAAACTAGTAGGCACATATTAATGAGGAGTCTTGCGGAAGTAGGCAGGGTACTTACACCATTTCAGCTTACTACCACCTGCGGACATGAGGAGACCTAACCAAAGCCGTGAGACAAAGGAGGGCTATTAAGAGGAAGTGCGCGACCTACCGAAAGAATTGATGAAAAGGTCGTTTCGATGATCCTCCCACAGGACAAGCACTTGGCTTGATTTCGTTCGTAGAGAGTAACAGTACACGAACAAGAGGAATTTGACGCCTGTGCATGGATCAATGAAAGCTCCAACGACGAGTGGGCAGACTATACCTAAAGCCGCGCCTACTGCAACAAGGGATGGAACGTGCAGAGCGTTGACATCGCTACCACCGTGCGTTATGAGGTTGCGTGCCGACTCGACAATGACGACTAAATTGACAGAGCCCATCCTAGATGATGTCAGAACCACTTTTATGCACGCTCAAGGGACGTCTCACAGGAATCCTATTAATGAATGGTGCTGAATAAGTGCTTTGTTGTGGAGCATTAGGGTAAAAACCTACCGTATATGACATTGCCGATGGTTTCTAGCCTCGCTCCGCCTACAGGCCATTTGTTCACATCCATTTGACGGGCTTTTCTGTGTAGCCAATACAGAAGGACGTTACTTCCGATATCGAACACTGAGTCAATCCCAGTTGCGAGGAGCGACAGTGACGCTGACGACACGGCAGCGTATACTGGAGGGAATGTAAGTCATGAAAACCTCGACAAATGGTAATAAAAAGTACGTTGGAGAACACAAAGCGCAAAATTCGCTACCAGGCTGGCTCGGACAGCAATTTTCACCTGTATGGGGGTTCGCCGCGTTATGAAGGATGTCTGCAATTTAACTAGCGCACAACTTACTGGTAAGCGAGTATTTTCCTCCTCCGCTCGAGCGTCTTCTGTGTGCTCTTCCATAGGCTTGAGGAGCGATGCTATAAGCTGTGCATGGCCTGAGTATGCGTTCACAGTACGTGAAAGGTTTTTCCTACGTCGTTCTGTTTCCGGTGGTAGTGTTCGAGTTTCTTGCCCTTTTCATGGCGCCGGCGGAGGGTGTAAAGCTCGTCATCAGATTTGATGCTGTTCAGGAACATATACGGGTCGTGGACAGGAGGTGCTTTGGGCGATGTAGACATTCTTTCAATGTCTTGGTCCAAGGACCCGTGATCGGAAGCGGTAGCATCGGTCTGGATGTCGTAGAAATTGAGCAAGAAATGCAGGAGGAAGGAGGAGGGGGCGGACCTTGGATGATGAGCTGGCGACGACGACATCGCATTGGACATCTTGATGAATCGGATTTTTAGATTCATGTGGGATAAGCATGTTGGAATAGAGGAGCTGTGAACGGGCAGCAATTAATGGGAGAAGACATTGGTACGGTGGGAAAGCGTCGTCGACCCAGCGGAGTGGTAAGAAGTTAGTTCTGCCATGCAGATCTTACCGCTCCCCCGGGTCTGCCCGCCGATATCCGTCCTTTCTCCGCTCGACCGCGACTCGACGCACCTTCAAATGATCCCGACGGAACTTGTGGTCTCTTCGAGTGTGCTGGAGGTGCACGTAGGTGTCGGTCAAACGAGGCGCTCCCAAGAGGCACTGCACTCACGCCGCAGACCCTTCCGTTCGCACGACCCTCCGGCTCCCCCAGGTCCGCGCGCTTGGCGCCACCACCACTCTTACCACAGCACTTGGTATGTGGGACTCGCCGTAATCTATTTCGTTTGCAATATCTCCCGAACCTTCCAAGCTAATTCGAATATCGCCTTTGTCGCCCACGGCCAGGTGCAACAGGCCAGGAACCTGATATTATCGCTTATCAGATAACGACCGTGGTGGATCTCTGTTCGCCAAGCCCACCCAGTAAGGCAACTCAGATTTGCAGGCCTCTTAACGCTTTACTTCGACTCTACTACACCCAGTTCTCCGTATCACTTGGCCATTGGCTCCAACTGGCCGCGTGTACAGGCCACCTGAATGTCTATTCGGACGCAGCAGCTACCTGGGGAAGAGTCTCAAGCGTCCCTCATGTACTTGTTCCTGCTGCTGGCAGCGTTGATGTGACTATCCCACAAGCGCAATCCCGACACGATGACGTCTCACGCTTGTCCTTCCAGCGTCCTCGCCCTCGGATGGTGCATGCTCTCATCATGCATCGGTGCCCCCATCATGTCGGCACTGTCTGAGATATGGCAGTCTGCCGTCGCCAGCTCGCGTACTACCAGCAGCGCGAACATCAGGAGGCGCCGCACAGACTTTGGCGCAGAAAGCGAGATGTGGGAAATGGAGGCTAGAGGGAGAGGTGGATGAGGCACGCATGCCATGGTAAGCACAGAGCTGTTGACTTGTAGCAGCTCCTAAATTTCTTAATTGACCGTCATGGAAAGGATCCTCGTACGCACCCGCGCCCCACGATGTACTCTACTATCACAGCCTTGTGCTAATCCTAATGACTTGGGTCAAATTGAACTATGCTCGGTGCGGTTCTCTTCGGAAGGCCTGCCATCGAGTGGAAGGTCTAGAATGTCATGGACATCTTAATCCTGACCGATGTACTCCTCTAGGTCGCCACATCGGTAGGTCTCATACTGATTACAACTGCCTTGGGCCGATTACACCCCTTCTTCTACTTTTTACTGTGGTGTATTAAACCACCTCTAGAGCCTGGTCTGAATTGCTTAGGAACGTGCGCAGCTCCTTTTCCTATAAAGACCCTTCGACGTAGCCGTATTCTCCATCTCACTCTTCATTCCCTACTCTCTCCTACCTACATCCTCTCCTCGCCCAAGCACTTCACTACCACAGTTTGACACTGTTTATCATGCGCATTCCCTCTAGCTCGTCTGTCATCATTGCTTCTCTGGCTGTCATATCTTCGTCGTCCTCGCTGTCAGCCATGGCGGCGCCTACCAGTGACGGCAATGGCCTCATGGATCCCAATGCTATGTCTGCGGCTGACAACTCGTCTGATGGTATGTCTCCTCTTCAATCATGCTCAAAGATAGAAGCTCATATGTCTTTTCCTTGTAGGTGGCATCCAGAGACGCCAACTGCTCAACCTGGGCGCAGCCCTCGAGGGTCTGCCAATCGTCGGCCCGGCTCTGAAGCCTGTTGTCGACTTGTTGGGGCTCGGCGGCGACAACCCCGCTGCCGTGGCATCTCTTCCCGCCGATAAGCTGGCCGTGGCACAGAGCGTGGTCAACACGGCTGCCGCGAACATCCAAGCCGCTGTCAAGGGCGCTGCCGCCAATGTGCCTCTGCCAGTCCCCGCAGCCGGGCTACCAACCCCACCAGCCCCACTATCCCCTCCCCAGTCAGGCTCGTCGACTTCTTCTGCACCATCGACGTCTTCTGGGCAGCCTACATCGTCGCCCCCTCCGGGTAGCCAGCCGGCCATCGCTATGTTCTCCCCCCCGCTGCCCGTCAACCCTCCCAACACCCCCGTCGTTCGCATGGTGGGACTTCCCGAGGGCCGCGCAATCCACGATGCCCCTGCGCTCGAGGAGTCCGACATCCACGCGAGCATCAGTGTCGGGAAGGGTTCCAGCACGGAGAGCGCTGCGCCTACCTCTAGCTCTGCTTAATTTGTTTGAATCGTTACATACCCTCTAGATCTATACCATACCCGCATCTTGTTCCATTTGTTTTCGTGTCTTGTCTTGCTTCTTGTTTAGATATAGCGCATCGGTTCGATTATGAATACATACTACCCCACTGCAACCAGTATACCAACATCTTAGATTGAGACAATGGAGTTTTTTTTTATCACGACTGGTATCTCAGCTGGTTATTACCACGGCGAAGTGACTCTAGGTTGGGTAAATACAAGTTGTTCCGTCACAGCATAAACAAATGTCATAAGACAGTCGGAAAGCAGCGAATGACGGCAGCTCAAGCCTCTTGCTGGAGAAGCTTAGTGATCCCGCCCTGCTTGTGGAGAGCGGTGACAGCATCGGAGCCTGTTCGAAGAGTCGTGATCAATTCGAGAAAGCTGAAGAGTAGAACGAGCAGTACTCACCACCAACGTGTGTCTTGTCTGGAGAGACAGGATCCAAGTCAGCTACAGAAGACCACGGGGGAGGATGAACGTACTAATGAAGACGTTGGGGACGGTACGCTGGCCGGTCAATTCGGCGAGGTAAGCCTGAATGTCACTGCCGTCGTCCCGCTCATCTAGCCTGATAAAGTTCGAAGCAGTGTCAGAAGAATGCCCACGGCAGGAGAAAACCTGAAACGCACTCGAAGACGGTGGTCTCAACATCAGGGAAGCTCTCTGCGAAAAGCGCCTTGGCGCGACGGCAGTATGGGCAATACGACTTCGAGAAGATCGCGACCTTGTTCTGGTCGATGGCCTCCTGCGCGTCCAATCAGATAAGAGGCATTTACAGACGGCGCAAACGGTGGTGCACTTACGGAGACAAGCTGCTTGACGGACATTTGGTGGAGTTGGTGGGCGGAGGGGCGGGAGGAGGATGCTGTTGAGGAATACAGGGCGATTGATGAGGGCAGCAGACGGGTGGCCGACTTATATATGCGAGGAAACATTTATTCGAGCTCGGAATCGCAGTGGACGATGACCGATCCTCACCACGCAGGTCAGATACCCGCATGACGCTATCTCCCACGTGATTCGCAACCTCGGCCACGTGAGCTCTCAAATAAGTACGCATCTCCTACTCTCTCGCCGGCGACCTTCAAATCCTCAATCAACAACGGCACAGACAACACCCTGCGTATACGAAAATGTCCGTGGCAAGATATGTTTCCCGTGTCATGGAGCGAATTGCTCCGCTCAGCCTCGCCGAGAAATGGGATAATGTCAGTCGCTCCCGTGCAGCACCTTCTCCCGGACGCGCTGAATGATGTCCAGGTCGGATTGCTGTTAGGTCTTGCCTAACCCCACCTCCGACGAAACCGTTCCATCTGAGAACATTTTGACACAGAGTCCCCGCACCAGCCCCAACGAACTGCGCATCACGTTCTATTGACCATCGAGTAAGCTCTGATTATACATCACGTCCCTCCAACGTGACTTACACCGCAAAGCCTGACTACGAAGGTGGTGAACGAAGCCCTTGCGCTGCCCGCAACAGCCATCATCGCGTACCATCCTGTGATATTCAAGCCGATCTCGTCCCTCACTCTCACGAGCCCCCTACAAGCATCCCTGCTTCGCTGTGCAGCGGCAGGCATCTCCGTATACACCCCGCACACGGCCCTGGATTCGATCCATGGCGGCATAAACGACTGGCTTGCCGAGGGCCTTGGCAAGGGCCAAGTGTCGGTCCTCGAGGAGAATGAAGGCGGTCTGGGCGGTGCAGGCCGGGTCCTGCGACTGAATGAGAAAATCGACCTTAGCGTCTTGCAACAGAGGGTCAAAAAGCATCTGGGATTGTCGCATAGTGAGCCTGGATACCACTTTGCTGGTGACCGTTTATCATTAACATGCTTCAGTCCAAGTCGCTCGGTCTGCCTCGTCCACCGGCGACGAAACCGCCATCCAAACGATCGCTATTTGTGCCGGATCGGGAGGCTCCATGCTCCTCGGGGTAGAAGCCGATATGTACTTCACCGGTGAAATGTCTCATGTAAATATCGAACATTTTCTGACCCTACTTGAATCTGACAACGACCGACATCGGACAGCATGAGGTCCTTGCTGCCATCGCATCTGGGACGAATGTCATCCTCAGTAAGGAATTTTCACTCAGCAGTGCACTAAAGTTGTCCCATGCTGACCTATCGACCTTCCAGCCGGTCACACGAATACTGAACGGGGATATTTGCCAGTCCTAGCTAAGAAGCTGCAGCAGGAATTTGCCACAGCCGAAGGCAGCGACAAGACTCTTGCTGACCAGTTGACTGTGCATGTGAGCAAGGCCGACCGCCACCCGCTGGAGATAGTCTAGCAGATTTGTAACCAAAACACATCACACATCTACGAGCATCATACTGCGTCGCCCTCGCAACTAAGAGAATGCTGGAGTGTAAAATAATTATATATTGCATCGACCATCGGTCATACGTCCGTGCCAATGCTCCCCGGCATCCAAAGCCTAGTCTAGTTTTACCGGTCAACCTCGCTATATAGACGTCAGTGTGCGTTCTGAAGAATGGAGAACGCGGACGACGACGAACCCGAACACGAGATCCATGGTTCCAATGATGGCAACGGCATCAGCGAGGAAGTGCTGTGGAAAGAGTGGTTAGGGTGAGGGTCTAATACTAAGGAATGATACCGGCGTACATCTACAAGGATATGTGAAGTCAGTAAGTGATGTGGAATGTAGGCAACGGCAACAGCACTCACGTCTCATCATGAAGTCCGAACCAGCAAGGTGAGCGAAACCGGGCGCACGAATGCTGCAACGGTAAGGGCGGTTGGTGCCATCACTATATAAAAGATGATTGAGATGTGTCATGCAGGTCAAGAATGCGAATACACATACGACACAAGGTAGACACCCATCTCGCCCTTGGGCGCTTCGATGGCGGAGTAGGTCTCGCCCGGAGGAACCGAGTAACCCTCACTGAAAATCTGCAACCACAGTCAGTAGCTGTTTTAGATTAGTGTGGATCAGTCCAAACCTTAAAGTGGTGAATGAGGGACTCCATGCTCTCCTTCATGGAGGCGCGAGGTGGAGGGACGAGCTTGTGGTCATCGACCTTGACAGGACCAGTGGTAATCTTGTTCAAGCACTGGAGGAGCTCTCATCAGAATCAAAATGGGTGCATTTGAGAGCGGTAAACTCGCCTGGCTGATAATGCGCAACGACTCGCGGAACTCCTGGACACGACAGAGGTAACGATCGTAGCAGTCACCATTCTTGCCGATCGGGACGTCGAACTCGACCTATAGCCAGGTATATTAATTTCCGTCCTTCGGCAGGTTATACACAACCAACATACCTCATCGTACTTGTCGTACGGCGCGACCTTCCTCAAATCCCACCTGACGCCGCTACCGCGAAGCATGACACCAGAGAAGCTGTAGTCCATAGCCTGCTGGGCAGTCACCTTGCCAATGCCAATTGTCCTCTGTTTCCAGATACGATTGCCAGTGACAACCTCTTCAATCTCGTCAATACGGGTGCTGAACTGCGTCGACCACTGGAAGATGTCGTTCAGGAGCCCATGAGGGAGATCGAACGCGACACCACCAGGCCGCACATAGGCGGCGTGCAGACGCGCGCCGGAGACGCGTTCATAGAACTCCATGAGCTTTTCTCGCTCCTCGAAGCCCCAAAGGAAGGGCGTAAGGGCACCAACATCCATGGTATGGGTCAGGACCGCCATAAGATCTTTAAAGTGCTGGTGAGTGGTGTTCCCTGCCTTGAGCCTGACGACTTACGATTCAGGACACGCGTAAGTTCCCCGAACAGGGTACGAATCCATTTGGCGCGTTCAGGGACCTCGATGTTCAGGAGCTTCTCCACAGCCAGGGAGTAGCACAACTCGTTTGTCACTGCTCAAAGTTAGACGTGACGCGCGCAAAGAGTTTCAAAACGTACTCATGGACACGTAATCCAGACGGTCAAAGTAAGGCAGAGCCTGAATGTATGTCTTGTACTCAATCAATTTTTCGGTACCTCTGTGAAGAAGGCCGATATGCTGCACGGGATGTCAAGATTCACTTGGTGTAACATGCTCAGCGGTACTTACAGGGTCGGCACGGAGGATCTCTTCACCATTCAGCTCGAGGATCATACGCAACACACCGTGAGCGGCAGGATGCTGAGGACTATACGCAGGTCATGAGTGACATGAGTGACATATGCGACACATGTATCCAGCGCACGCACCCGAAGTTCACTAAATGACGATTGGGACCCGGTCAATACAAATAGCGTAGCATAAGAGTCGGACATGGCGCACCAGTAAAGTGTCTCATTTGCGACTCTTTCCTGGCACCAGTCTCTGCCAGGATATCTTTGGCACTCATTCCATGCAGATCTTCGACGGTGTGCGTATCGAAAACATGCCTGCCTTCCTTGGTGTGCGCAGGCCTGGACGCGGATGAAAGCTCTTGGCTGAGGAGTGAGGATGACGCAAAAGCGCGTCGGGATGGTAGGCGAGGAGAGCGCGCCAACTGGCGGCGAAGGAGGGTGGACGCCATGGAGGACGGTGACGAGGAGGACTGGGAGGAGGGCGACGGTGTGTCGGCCAATGGCAGTCGGCAGAATACGGAACTTCCCACGGATGCCCATACCGGGCCACCTCCCGCCCCAGCGTCGTCACTGTCACTGGCACTCCTTGCCCTGCGCCGGCATCATGCTGCCCTCAGCTCTCGCACTTGCTTTTTTCGCCATTTTTGCTGCTGCTGCAGACGACAAACCCTGCACTGCCTACGATGGCTCCAGGTACTATGACTTGACGCCCTTGCAGTCCAGGTATGTCTGCTTCGCGACTTTGGTCGAAAGCACCAGGTTCTCTCTGCCATTGGCTGACCTTGGCCAGGACCTCCTAGAACAGACTATGAGTTCTCTTCGTTGAGTGGACAGAAGTACATCCTTAATGTCTGCAGAAGCGTGGTCCACGAGATGTGGAACGTCGGGGTCGACATCGATTCGGTTGCCGGCTTCATGTCCAAGGATCGCGGCGACTTTTCTATCGGGTAAGACTTCTGGCTTCTTCCCGGCTGGAAGCTTTGCCTTACGCCGTGAATTTCACAATCAGAAAAGTTAACACAACCCTCCTTGTGAGGGACAAACACCCTCTTCTCATTCTGACAGAAGGATCAGTCTGCCCCAATGCTGAACACATGCACGCCATGACTGCTGTCCGCTTTATCTGCGATACATCTGTCTTTGGATCCGGTGCGTATCTCGGCCCACAGACGGTTCTCTGAATTTACGTGGGCCACAGGAACACCCCAGCTCGTTGCGCAGCTGCCTCCTGAGGATGAGAACGCTTGTTCCTTCTTCATCGAATGGAGAACGCATGTAAGCTCTATTGGAAACTTCAGTGTTTGGAGCTGTTGTAATCTTTACGTTCTTAGTACGCTTGTCCAGCCGGTGAAGACGCTGGGTTATGGGGTGGTCTAACAGTCGCCATATTCATCATGTACGGATCTTGCTTTGCAGCCTCGCGTCTAAGGGATGGAACTAACTATCATGTGATGCATAGATTAACTGTCGGCCTCATGAGCTACATCGTCGGGCGCACATTATACAATCGCTATGTCCTGCACCTGCGGGGCTTCGACCAGATCCCACGGTTCTCTATATTCTCCTTTACCGATACCCTGGATGCCCTTCAGTCGTGCGGGGACCGCCTCCTTGGCAAGCGGGGTGGCCGGGCATGGCACGAGGAGTCAACGCGTGGTGGGCGCAGAGGGTTTGAGAGGCTGCCGACCCATCCGGAAGAAGAACAAGCCATCATGGAAAACGGCTCGAGGGGTCCATCCTTAGACGAAGACCACGCAGAGCGGGGACCGAATAGTGGTGGTCATGCGAGTGAAGGGCAAGGCCAAGCGAGGGGAGTGGACGCTCGTGAGGTTATCCGATTGTAATGGCATAGGGCTTCTAGTGAAGGCATGTGAGATTTGGCGAGTCGCTGTCGTTCCTCGTTGCTGCTGCTCGTGTGACTGTGGAACTTTTAGTCAGCTGGTCCATCGGTGATATTGTGCCGGGCAGGACCGAAACCTTCGTCGAGTTCTGCTTCTTTTGTGGGGGGATGTTGGCCTCATTGATCAGCAGACCGTATGCTCGTCGGTTTGTAATACCCGTTCGGACGGACTGCTCGCGACTTGGCTCGGTTCGTCTGCGTCTCTTTACATCGTGTGCATAATATCGATGCGGCGGGTTTCCTCGGTAAGTAGTATGTCGAGTGACGAGGAGGAATTCCGAATTCCCAAAGTTCCGTCCGTCGACCACGTTCTCGGCAAGCACCGTGGTTATCTATGGCGCATGGGTTTCTCGAAATGTGGCCTGCTTCTCCCGTTCCCCAGACTGCATCGATAAGGCGTGCATGTCAAACATCTTAATTCAATTGATTGTTTCTTGTGAGTTTATCTTTGATTCTTGAAAGCGGCCCTAGACAACTTATCGCCGGAATCTCCGCCAACAGGGTCTTTCGCCGTCGACGACGATCAGCAGGCGTGTGGGTTACAACTGCTCCATGGGTTTGACCAGAAGAGCACATCGACATCCAACATCCCGGATTGTCTTGCCAGTCCTCGAGTAACGCCTTGGGTAGTCGCCCGGCGGGCATCATCTTGCTGACCGTGTTATGTTGCCGTTGTCGATCTGACATACCAGGTCAACATATTTTCTATGCATAAGGCACCAAACAGTCCTCCTCGGGACGACGTAACACCCGCCTCGCAAATGAACGTTTCAGCTCGCTGTTCTGCTTGTCGTAACTGTGCGTTCGAGGTCCCCACTGGCGAGCAGTAGCAGCTGCAGCGGAAATGATTTGCCGTTGAACCAAGGACAAAGATGCGAGGATCCGCGGTGCGTTCTTTGCCTTCCTAATGCCCCTAGATGTGTCCGGCCCTACCCCCTTGTGGGCCTGCGTCAACGCCCAACTGACACCGCCTCCATCCGCCTTCATCCGCCTCCATCGTGGCTGCCATGATCTTGATGTCCAAAAGAACGGAACGTCGGCTGCGTCTACAGTGTCAACTCGGTCGGTTATCTCTTGTATTCGGAATTGGATGCGATGCCCACTGCCTATGTTCCCGCCGTCGTGATGGTGCGTCTGCGCTCAGCTCAGTTCGAATCAGACATCATAGGGTGCCCAACAGGTCAATATGAAGTTGTCTGTCTGTTCCGTGGGCTGTCGGATGATGGATGATGGACCCTGCACGGCAGTCTCTAAGACTTCGGGCCGAGCAGAGCGCCTGCTGTCAGTTTGTATGAGCGCGGCAAAGAACCTAGGCCGGGAGGTTCTTCTCTCTCGCCTTCATCTTCGTTCTCTAGAGCTGGGCCTCTGACTTTCCTTCCTTCCTTCCGGCCTCGGTGGCTCTGGAATCCCACAGTCTTTTGCAACGTGATGGCCGACACCCTCGGGACTGCATCCAGCGCGGTCGAATCTGCCCCGGCGGCATTCCGCGTCCTGCAGCCAGGGCAACGCTGGGCCGATCTGACATTCTCCGTGGCGCTTGTCGGACAGACCTTGTTGCTGTTGCTGCTCGCGACGCTCGTGCTCTCGCGTAAGCTAAGAGCGCGCAACCCGACCCTCATCAGCCTGCTCGTCATCGCGTTCGTCGATCCTATCCCTCCAGCACTGCTGTACGTGGTTTCCCATTTTGGAAATTTCTATTTCTATCTCCATTTCGTCGTTGCTATGCTATCTTTGCTTTGCTGAACACGGCGCATCGGGACGACAGCATCTATGCCGGAGAGGTCAACAATCCAAGTCCGCCGTTCGGATTGTGCTTTACGCAAGCCGTGCTACGTGACAGTCTCGAGGCGACGTGAGTGCCTTGTTCAGTTCGTGAACGAGTCGCGGTGTAGACTGACTGACGTGTCCGTCCTGCCCTAGTTTTGTGATGGCCACACTGAGTCTACTGGTAGAACTGTACCTTCGCACCAGGGTTAGCGATGTATTCTTGGGATTGTCCCAACGAAAGTGGACCTGGATCGTGAGGCGCTTCGTTCTACCGACGTGGAGCCGAGACACTCAATCTTTTCTGCAGGCAGTTGTAGTTCCGTACGTTCTGTATTTCACTCTTGTTATTATTTCTGTGGTGGTACGTCCTGTCACGATAACACATATGCTGTCCGTTTATCATGCGCACAGCTCGGGGCGAAACATCATGAGCAAGTCACACACCCTCAGGACACCTTCGGCTGCCTAATTGACGTGCCCTCGTTGTGAGTCCCCGAGTGCCACCCCATTGATGTCCGCCTCCCTGATGGCACACACGACTCGGACAGCCGGCATGCGGTGCTGATCCTCGAAGCTGTAGTGATCTCCTTAGCACTAGCCTTATTCAGTACGTTGACGGATCCCACCTACTTACTCGCAAACGCGAACACGGGCTCAGTGCTGAATGCTAATACCGCAGTCTTTGTGCTGTACAATGTCGGTCGAATCTGGAACACGCTCCGCAAAATTGGCAGTGCAGGCAGCCCAGACATCTACCTGATCATCCGCGGAGGGGGGTTCACGCTTTTCCTACTGTTTTATATCTTGTGGGCGTTTCACCTTTTCCTCGTGGCGCTTTCAAGTTGCTGACTTTATGATCTCGGAGTACAGGTTGAACGCATTAACGCTGACAACAAACACTGCTGCCGCAAAAATAGTACCTGTGATATACCAGAGTATCAGTAAGGAAGAGGCTGTATACCATGACTTGCGAGTGCTGACCCTCGGAAACAGTGCCCTTGGCATTATTCCTTATCTTTGGTCTGACAAGAGTAAAGCCCATCCGCGTCAATCTCGGCTTCTTCCAGGCTGCTCACCCGCCTGTTTTTAGGATGTTCTATCCGCCTGGACTTTCTGGAGACATCCGGACATGGAGAGGCGATCGAGCGACATGATCGCGCCATCCGACATGGAGTTCAGCAAAAGCTCAAGTTCCCCTTCGTCTGAAGGAATGGATGTGCCTTGAAGGCCACCTTCCCTGTATGAGTAAGTTTGGAAAATTGTATGAATAGTCAGATGCTTCGCGTTCCTAGAATCCAGACAAAATTGGTTCCGAGGTTGCATCCAAGTATGTGAAACTGACAAATGATGACGAGCAAACAGCAAAACAACTGTTAGGCGGCCCAAAAAAGTCTGAAAAATGAATCCCATGCAAAATACGTGTTTCAATACAGGAGGGGGCTAATGTAAAGGAGTGCGACACGTCGAGAGAAGTATCCTCTGCGACAACCTAATGGTCCATGGTCTTGCACAAAACGAGTCCGTGGTGAAAAGTACGTTCAGAGTCCAGTGTCGTGTCCGAGCCGTGACAAAAATAAAAGATCACGATACATCCGCGTCTACAAGGCAATCACCACAGCTCCAGCGACGGCGCCGAGGACCATAGCACCGACAGCCCCGGTGTTCATAAAGCCCGCGCGCAGTGCGGCGGCGGCATTGAAGCTCGTCAAGGAGGTTGACGGGGACGAGGCCGACGAGGATGAACTCGACGAAGACGAGCCAGAGGCGGGCAGGGTGTGGCCGGAGCTCGATGGGCTTATCGCAGAGGGGGCCCTATCTCATTGGGTTAATCGAGACTATTTTAGGATGCGACACAGCTGCACTCACGAAGAACCACTGGACGCAGCACTGACGGAAGAGAGGGATCCGGTGCTGGACGGCGCCGCCGAAGAGCTCAGGGGAGCAGCGACAGAGAACGAGCCTGAGGTGGCGAACACCGAGTTGATGTTACTGAAACAGATTGTCAGCCTCAAACTGTACGTGACGTCGTGTTTACCAACCTGATGTCGACCGCCTCGATGGTATATCCGTCACTGAATATCAATTAGACACGAAGTGCACGCATATATACGCCCTGCCTACTTACCGAATGGGCACGGAGGGAAGCTGAAGGGAAGCACTACCCGCGGTCAGCTGCACGTTGTTCGCAACCGCAAAGGTGTCGTGGAAGGCCTCATTCACGAGCTCCAAGCTGAACACGGAGGGGTCTCCGGAAGAACCGGTCCAGGAGATGGTTACGGGCCCTCCGGAGTGCAGGTTGGACGGCGTGTTAAGCGTGAGGGCCGCGACGAAGGGAACAAGGGCCACGAGAGTGCTGCAAATCTGTGAGTATAGGACTGGCGGCGGCGAAGAGAGCGAGTTTACCTGAGCTTGGCGAACATGGTGGAAGGGCGGGGGTATAGGTATAGGGGTGTTAAGGATGGCGGACGTGGGCTGGGAAGACGACGGTCGAGGGAAGGGTGAAAGCATTCCACGACCTTATATAGGCCAACCGCCACGTGACAGACGGCCGTCACATTTCCCACTGCGGCTGACACTCAAGAACACTCGAGAACCTGAAGCTGTCCAAAATAGAACACGCCCGCGCCCAGTGGCCACAGGCCTTCCCGAAGTACGGTGACCCATAACTTTCCCGTGCACGCCATAGAACGCACTCCCAGAATAAGTTCTTACGTTTATCGCTTCCTGTGCACATGCCTCTCACACGCCCTTGCAACATTGGTATCAGCGGTGGTCAATATTACTGCCCAGTTTACGACGTGCTGCCAACCACACTGCTGCACATAGACAGGGTAATGCAGTGCCGATCGGTAATACTTACAGGCGTAAGACTGCAGTCGAGACTCGATCGCGCCCGCAGCCCAGCATTATAAGACTAGTACACCTACAAATCCGTGAGTAACCGACGACCGAGATCGACATCGGACAACTTACTTCGTCAAATGGCCGTGTGTCGTTGAAGCAGCTCTCCCAGACCTCGTCGACTACACGTTCCGCCGTGGCCTCGTCTGGACATGATGGATTACCCTTCACCGAGAGGATTGCGCGTCTTCGGACACATGCCTATCTCCGGGGGAGATTGTGGGTATGCCAGCGGCAATTCGCGGACGGCAGAAGACACGAACCTGCTGTTGCTTCGAGAAGGCCATCTCTCCGCGCTGGATTTCCTGCGACCAC
Organism: Dentipellis fragilis; assembly: GCA_004679275.1. NCBI lineage: Eukaryota > Fungi > Basidiomycota > Agaricomycetes > Russulales > Hericiaceae > Dentipellis > Dentipellis fragilis. The sequence goes on from SEOQ01000036.1 coordinate 41,704, forward strand.
CTGCAGTCGCCACTGAGGTTGTTCGCGCGTATCTTCGCAGAGGTCAGAGTGGTCGAGAAAATGATGACGCGATGCATACCTCGCTGCACGCATGATGGCGCAAGTCAAGCCAGTTGACGTTGAACTTGGCATGGTCATACATATGCACCAGTTCGTGAACTATGGTATGTTCCATGTGTTTCTTGCCCATGAATTTGCCCTGGCAGAGGAAGACAGCACCCTGGTCCTGGGCAAACCCTCCAACGCGAACGCTGTCGCAGGGAATACAAGGCAGATGCTCAGGCCTCACATCTGCGCCAGCCATCTTGAGATGCTTGAGCATAAACACGACTGGCGGGCCTACGTGGGACGGTCATTACATATACGAAAGACATATACTGCGGAACGCACGAATACTGACTGTATGTCATGAGGTTCTTCTTCCAAGTTTCGCAGTTATTGTGCGCAATGGTGTATCGGCGCTCGTCGGGAGAGATCCCATACCCGGTCATGAGCGCGAACTCTTGACGCCATTTGTTGAAGAACTTGCTGGTGGGTGGTGAATGTGTCGAGGAGGTACTAGCAGAGCTGGCTTCTTGTGACGAGGACTCCGACATGACCACTGGAGAGGTTAAAGGCAGGGGGAGACGCGTAACGTAAGCAGGTCATATCAGTCCAGAAACACGATCGACGCGACTCGAACCAAGCGCGAGTTGCAACATTAACTCCTCTTGACTCTGCCATCCGAGTCGTCGGTCGCGTCGAGCAGGACCCTAGCGCGAGCCAAGGACAGATGGGGTCCGCTGTCCTCGAAGCGAACGTGAGTCCAAATTTCCCCAATCTCCTACTTCTTTACGTCGTTGTGCTGCCTCGGCCTCCGCCTTATTCATTGAGGATGGTGAGCGAGCATCCCCGACAATTTGTCACTTAATTTTCCATCACGACACCCTAGCAGACGCAGAGCGCAAGGAGATAAGAAGGTTTCCTTAATCATCCCCGGTGAGATTTCCTGCTCGGGGAAACTCGCTAATCTCAGTATCGTATCTGCAAGGAAACCGCGGGGGCGTGCAGGTCTTTTTTTAGTCGCATGATCCTCGAGCACGATCCTCCTCCTGGCCAAGGATCGGTGGATTCATGTGCGGCCCCGGAGAGGCTGACGGAATTGCCATTAGCACAAAGCCATCGTACGCCGTTGCTTCTAGGACCAGCTGAACGTGCAAGGGGCACAAGATATCCGAGTCGGTGAGTTTAGGCTGGCCGAGGACGCTTCCCTTCCCCGATTAGCGGCTGTATCCCTGGCGTCGGGTTTCGTGATGCCTGTGTTGCTGGATGTCGCCCTATCGTTGACACATTTCAGCGCGCGCAGCTGCTAGACTCGCCGAGGAGACTCAGACGAATGAATGGTAGGCGACTTGGGCCACCGTGATTTTCCTAGGATCCGTAGGACTAGTGCGAGGATCCTTCGTTATCCTTGTCGACACGTACGCGAAATTGGGCCGTTAGTCACCCGAGCAGAACAGGCCAACTACTCATCCCCAGTCCAGGAACGAAATCACCGACCCGTTTGTCTCATCAATGCGGTCCTGGCCGGTCAGATTTCGATACGACGATTTCAACAGATTAGCCGAGTCGATGATACTTATTTTTAAATCATCCAGTCTCCTCGGCGACGTAGACTGAACGTCTGTGAGGCGTTTGAGAAAGATAAGCCAAGTCTTGCTATCCTGGACAGGGGCCCGATGCGAATACCACCGAACGCTTGCGGAGCTGTTTAACACTCAGCAACAGCAGCCGTCGGGATGCCCGGGCACATCGAAGCAATCTCGCGCACGTTGTCATCATAATACCTTCCCCATGTTATAACAAACATATTTCCCAAGACATTCCGAAGCACAGTAGGATTGTGACTTGATGTATAGACTGGGAGGCATGATGTCAGACACCAATTGATGGTGAGAGAAAGGACCCCTACTTTCTACAGCTTCGCAGGGTTCTTCCAATTGGGTTTGCGTTTTTGCTATGGGCTGTCAGCATTGGCAGTCCGACGAGATCCATGGCATACGATGGAAGCTACCTCTGAGAATGCCCGAAGCCCCTCCTGCACAGACGATCGGCGACATACTCCACGACCAAGAAATGGGGACGCACCTTGATGTTATATCCCTTGTACAAACGCTTACTCTCTGGACTCCAGGTATGCGCTGTGACAGCTTGTTCGAAGTCAGCATGTTGTGCGGCCGTAATGAGGCCACGTTTAGAGCACTGGACTGCGTCGGGCGAGTTCTGCGTTATCTGTGTAGCCCACTCTACCGCCGTCGACATGAGTTTCTCCTTGGGCACCACCGCGTTGACACTAGGTTCATCAAGAGATGCACACGTCAGGATATGATGGAAGAAGTACGCACAATCCGAAACGCTGGTACGCTTCTGCTGCCCCAACAGTGCGCCCGAGCAGAAGCATCTCTGAAGCGAGCTGAGTTGGGATCACCGCTCAGCATAGGCACCCAAATACTGACAGAGATGCATACCTGATGACCCGCCGTCGCTCTGATCCTAGGAATGACTAACGAGTATTTGATTCAGGCATCCGTGACGCGGGGGCATGACTCGACAGATAGCTACCTCCTGCACTGGCAACCACCCCTCTTTTTACTTCGGGAAGAGCGAACACGGCTTCTTGGCTGGCAATGACAAGGTCGCAGTTCATCAGCATTTCGACTCCCCCGCCGAACGCGCCACCGTTGACAGCAGCGATCATGGGCTTCGAAGTGAGCCGGCGTGAAATCGAGCCGAAGCCGTTGTACGACGCGACGGTGTATTCCTGCTCGTTTGACTGGCCATTCTGCTGCCGAGTGAGCCAGCTGTGAGAGTATGATAAGCGGAGCCATGGAAGTTCTAGAAGCATTGCACTGACGCCTTGAGGTCTGCGCCGGCACAGAACGCGCGCCCCTCGCCGGTGATGATTACCACCCTGTATTTCCAGAACCTCAGCGACGCGTCGGACAAGCAGAATTGCGGAGCAGGGGCCTACCACAAGCCGGGTTCCTCGTCAAACCAGTCGAGCAGCTTCTTGATGTCAGATTCCATTTGGGGCGTCATTGCATTCAAGGACCTGGGACGGTTGAAGCTAATAACCATGACATGATCCTGAGGAAACGAGGTCTTGACCTCATCCGAGTGCGATGGGCAAGGCACGGTGAACAAAGATGTCGCGGACATGGTGGGTGTTGAGGAGGCGTGTCCATCCTCGGCGATTGGACTTGACAAAGGTATCGGGTACCCCAGGTGCGGGGTAATAAGCGGTGGCCGATCACATGCTGTTAGCAGATTGTTAAGGGATAAATAATTAATATGTGGCAGATAAGGAGAGGAACGCAGTTGCCCTCACGACGTTAGATCGGGGTAGACCATCGGAAGTTCGGAAAGGGCCAAGGGGCAGTCGGATCGGAAGTCGCGCACGTTCCTAGATGGACATCAGCTGACCGCGCCGACCCCGCTCGCACCACTCGCCGACGGCTTGCTGGGTCAACCCTCCGTGCAGCAGTCCATAATCATGATCGTTGCAAGCAAGATGAAACAAGATAATGTGGCGATATCAAAATACAGCATGGTGTACAGCTTGACGATGACGATTATCTCTCTCCGAACCCCCGCCCCTCCCGTCCTCCATTAGCGAAGCAACAATAACGCCCTCCTCGGCGTGCGGTATATGGTGGTAGATGGTGGTGGTACAGAATACAATGCGAATGCAGATGCGAGTGACAGAGCAAGCTGCAAGACGCGTCAGCTGCGGGTGCGGGGACGCGAGAACAAAGGGAGACGTACTGGGCACGAGACATATCAGAGCACTAGCGGCGGCGGAAGGGGCAGTTCGGAGAGTGGCTTCCGCGCCAGCCGCAGTGGCAGCACTGGGGCGAGCTCGCGTCGATGCATGGGTGCTCGTCCGTGTCCGTTCTTGAGGTGGTGGGGGCGGGACGGGACACCGACGAGTGCGAGTGGCACACGGGGTGGTGCGGAGCGGAGGTGGTAGCGGTGGAGAATGCGTGCATGGCTAGAGAGGAGAGTACGATGGATATTGAGCTGGGTGGTGCAGAGGCGTTGGTGAGGAAAACGGAGGACGAAGGACTGGCTTTTATGGAGGGGAGAGAGGTTGTGGCCGGGAAGCAGGCCGGTGTACAGGATTCCCGATGTGGTCAAAGAACAATGACATCGTTTCGGAGGAACGTTTTGTGACTGGGTTGCTCTGTCTCAACATTAGCCGCCCGCGCTGTGGTTGATATCGCTGAGCGTTGGTTCGGATCAGTCGCCATCCCTGGCTGGAGAAAGCTTAGTACGTATTATCTCTCCATCTAACCGAAATCGGAAGTCCGCCCAGTCCAGTTGACTTCATCGGCCACAACAAAGCAGCTGACAGCCATCCCCGCTGATGTGGCTTCCATTGACCCATCAGTCTCGTGTCCGGTCCCATGCCCCCCTTGCTGCGCACCCTCGTCCGTCCGGTTCGGTTCACCCCCCGGTCACAGGAACAATCCAACATGCCGATGCCACGACCCTCTGCACAGGCACCCTCCTCCGTGCCCACCAATCGCGACCACAGTATTCCTGGCCATCCCACACGTTGCATCCTCGACGCTCGTCTCGAAACCCCATTGTGCCCCGCCTCGTATCCTCGACCAGTGTCCTCCTGCTTTTCCTCCGTGATTTCTGCACCTTTCCTCGATCATTGACGCCGCACGGGACCCGCCACGACGGCCACGCCATCGTCAGATCAGCATCGCCATCTCTATTGTACGCTTATCCTCGTCGGTGTAATCAGCTGCTGCCATATTTCACCCTATCGTCCTTGGTCTAGTGACGAACAGTTGTCGGCCTCGTTCGACCCGCAGCACAAACGCAACTCTGTTCACACCGTTTCGCCGGTCCTGCTAATTGAGCGGAATCAAATCTCATTTATTCCCCGGGCTCAATTCGCGGACTTCATCGCGACACCGCGTAACAGGGCCCACTATCTAAACCCATATACAGCTATATACGTGTTAAATGCGTGTGTGATCGCCAAGCCAGCTGCACGTCGAACACGGATGTATATTCAGAACACGGGCGTTGGAAGGAAATAAAGACGCCAGGATCAAGCCACAAAATTCATCTGCTTGGTCGAGGGCCCGGGGCGAACTTAGTCGGGCCTGCAGCTTCAGGCACTGTTACAGAAGTATTTCCGAGGGTGTGAATAGAATACGATCTCCTGGAAGCGAGTAACACCTTCATCTGTGCCGTTGGAGCAGCCCAGAAGCCTGTCCAGGCCCCATGCTGGGCGGAGAGGGCGTGACTGAGGAGAAACTATCATGCAATCGTGTTCAGCTGAACATACAATTGAATTCCGCACTTTCCGGACACATGGACGCGTCTTGAATGATTGGTGGGTGTTGGGCATGACTGTGCCAAGAACGGTACTTCGCCTTCTTACCTCCCGAAGTATGGCCCTGAGGGTCCCGATGTCAACCAGCTGCAAGGGGACGTCTGCTGATCCTAAATTATCCTGAACGTTTGGGATGGGCACGATGTCGAAACAGTACAGCTGACTCACAGCGCCGCGACGCAAAGAAGAAGATACCGAAACGGGCGTCGACAAATTTACATACACAACAACTTCGAAATCCCCTGCGCTCGAAATCTCATGATCCCTCCCTTCTGCGCTTCGGNGCAGACGCGTACCATTCCGGGACTTCATTCGCTCTCGGCACGGCATTCTTTCTTAACTCCCTGATCTCCTTTTGCTCCTCGAGCCCCCGCAGCACTCGCATCTCCTCTTTCTGCCGCTCAATCTCCAGCTCCTTCGCCCGTCGTGCCTCTTCGAACTTTTCGCGCTCTCGCAATCGTGCCTCTGTACTGAAATGCGGTGCGGTAGGCACAGTCGGGGCGATCTGCTGGCGTCGAGCCGCCGCTAGCTCTGCCTCGGCCGCGTGAAGCGCCTTGAAGTCCGGAATAGGGAGATTATGGCGAGACTCGGGGCGCTTCGAGCCCACGTTGCCATTCTCCTGAGGCTCCTGCTTGCGTGCCGCTATGCGCGCGTCCACCTGGAAATGAAACTCAATCGGAATCGTGGGCTTCGCAGAGGGCAGTGCTCCAGACTGACAGTAGACGTAACGTTACATGAATGAGGGTCCAACAATCGAGCATAGAATTGGAAGCTTACAGATTTCTTCGCGTCCGGGATCAGGCCAGATGCCTGGCGCACGAGATCTTGCGGCTTGTCAGCGCTCGTCGTGCGACCCCGTTCTTGCGGACGAGTCGTGCCTGGCTTCTGTACGACTGCTGGCCCCCCTTTGCGCCTGTTACTCGTGACAGAACGGCGCCCGATGGAAATCCGTTTGACCGTCGGAACCCTTGCTGACCGCTCACGAGGAACTATGATATTTTTCACGATCGAGGGGTGGAGGGTCTTGCGACGTTTGGACTCTCGGCCGGTAGACTCCAATTTTGTCTTGTGAGGATCTAGCTCCGCGCTGGGCGAGGCGGAGCGCTTGCGCGCCGGTCGCGTGGGTGACGGTGCTGTAGGCCTTGAAGGCCAGGCAGTGCTAGTCTCTTTCCGCGGCGAAAGCTGAGAAAGCGTCAACGGTCCCGAATCATGCCTGTCGTCTGTCCGCTCGCGTCGGCTGTGTGATCCAGATCCACTGGCCTCGCTGGACGACACCATATTGGCTTCAATGCTGCTGCTCGGTTTAAGGTTCCTGGAAACACAAGTCAAATTGAGTTCCAACTATGTTCCTTTCAGAATAAAAGACGTACAAATTCGGATTAGGCATCTGGGTGCGGTGCAACAATGGTCCCTCGGACACGATTTCCGAGCCCATGTGCTTCTGTGTAGCCCTGTTGGCGCGCTTCATGGGCTGTCGATCGGGCACGATGCTGCTCGCTGCGGTAACTGTCGCGTCGCATGGAGGATCATCTCGTGTTGCTCGTGTTGTTGTATCCACCTTCGACTTAGTCAGTTGGAGGATTGGAGCGATGCTTAGCATCGGAAGTAGAAGCTGCGGTCGCACCTGTGTCTGTTGACCACGATCACCCTCGCCCTCAACGCCGTCCCGAAGAAGCTTGTCCATTTTCGGTTTACGAGTACGCTTCTCGGCTGGCGCCAAACGCTCTAGAGGACGTTCACTGATCTCTGCGCGCGCTTGCGCCTTCCGCGGAGAAAACAGCCTCCCAGATCGTGTTCGACGTTCGACAGGAGCCGGCGGTCGGCTCGTGTTCCTTTGCGGTGCATCCTCGAGGCGTTCCGGCACAGCAGCGACGTGCTTGTCCTCGGAGAAGGAGGGAGGCAGCGTCAATTTCGAGGACGATGCCCGGGGCAGCTCGGACGAGAGGGCATCTTGAAGGCCATCAAGTTTGCTTCGAGGGGTAAGATCGCTGAGCGTGAGCGGCGTCTGAACAGCGCGCACCGGCGCGGGGGTATTGAGTCGATCGTCGAGGCCATCCAAGAACGCATGGGAATCCTCGTCCATGAGACGAGTGTCGTAACGAGAATCGACAGGTATTTGGAATGTCAGGGAGGTATCAGAGACGTCGGGGAGGTGGCGAAGGCTGAAGTCTGCATTGGTGAACCGGGACATGTCTGGGTGGGTCATGGCTGGCGAGATTCGTTGAATGTGACGATCCGACTCGAACGCTGGCCGGGTCCCAAATCACGATGACGGAAGTCGAAGGGGAGGCAAAGCGAGTGTCTGTACAGTGTCTGTGCTGGTCGCTTCGCTGTTATAACGTGGTCGTCCGAGTTGAAGTGCGAGGAACAATGGAGAACGACTCAGAGCACAGGCCAAGTTGATCAGCCACCGACGCGTCGCATCCACGTGATCCTGGCGCGTAGAATACGTCACAGAGCCTGTCCTCCTCCCTCTCTCCCTCTACAATTTCATCTTACGCTGACTCGATGCGCGTGCCGGTGAGTCAACTTGGAGAAACGTGGATATTATCTACTCCTGACTCCTCTGCGTATGTGTTTTGCCGATCTCGTGATGGCCTCTGCGAGAGCATACAATCACTGAAAAAAGTCGATTTCGGGGACACGCTCGAAGACAGACCGATATCGGAGATGCGCCATGGCAGCGCATTTACTTGTCCGTTAGGGCTCGCCCGAAGCGTGCTCGTGCACTCGATCAAGTAGAACCATATCCACGCGTCGATCGAGTCGAGGCTACTTGGGCAGGCCATCGTTACCGGTGAGTAGATGCCACTAATCTCTCCAATGCTGTTGACTCGACGTGCACATCCCTCGACGCTGAGCAGCGGGAAACGTTCTTCGACAGGATGACCATGGACATCGTACGTGTACCTAACCACTTTCCCGATAGCACGAAGCGCAAGAAGCGCGTGCTCCAGGAGCTGCTGATTCTCCTGCCATTGTAGCCGCACGAGCCGAGTGTGGCAAGGCTTGCGGTGTATGAGGAGAATCACCAACGGCTCGTGCTACCGTTGGGTAAAAGGCTAGGGCTTATCTCGACAGAGTCGAAACAGAAGTTCAATCCCTTCACGAAGCACACTAGGCGCACCCCACATTGTGACCTCGGAGTCGGAAACATGCGCATGCGCAAACTTTGGAGACCTTTACCTATCAAGTCGGGAATCCCGACGTGAGGTACTCAAGCTGTCAAGCTGTCTTGTCCGATGCTCAGCCTGTTCGGGTGCTTTCTGTGGTCAGTGGCTCAACCTCACTGCGACGGTACACCTTGCTCTAACGGGGTCATCACGCCAACATGTCCTACATGCCGGCAGTGCCTTGAATGCTGACGTGCCTATGGCTGTCGGGTGTCCCTATCGATTGTCGGCTTCGGTCTGTGCTTCCAGCCGCTTCTTGCCCTACATCTTCGCGCCTACCAAGGATGGATGACAACAAACTGCGCAGTGTACAACGGTGCCATTCTCATTTAGCGACCGCCAGGGTTCTTCCCTGATACTAATAAGACCTGTCAGACTCGCCCATAGCTTCGACTTTCGGAGCGCGCCCGCTGGGCAATCTTGCGATGATGGTGGCGGGCTTCTTGCACCGAATTCCTTGCTTTCCGTGAGGTCGGATATCCTCATGGGGGCACAAATATGTCCACACCGGCGGCTCGTATCACGATGCTTCGTCCATTTGATGCACTCTTGCTGTCATTTGTCTGCCAGGCCGGCATCGCTCAGTTGACGCTTCTGGGAGTTACAAGCGCCATCGTCCAATACCATGGCACGGTCCTGACAATCGTCATGGTCTCATTGCCATGATCACACTCGCCCTGATAGGCCGATACGACCGTGAAACACTGAACGTATTCCTAGACTGGTATTATTGGGCGCTACATTGACAAACTTACATGGGAGATTACACTGCATACGAAGCACAAATCGCCAGATTTCAATCGTCCTTTACGGTACCGTCTATGACATAGAGAACACCATTACTAGCCTAGGTTTTCCAATTCAATTCGATGACTTGGTCAGATGAAGGAAGGAGCAGACGTACCTCCTTCATCTTGGTTATTTGCACATCTCCGTCGAGCAGAACACGAGTCCACTCTGGTGCGTCTGGGCTTCCTTTCGCTTCACTGAACGAAACCTTCTTATCGTCATTCAGGGTCTGATATGTTTGGGAAGAAAGTTCGATAGGCGATTTCTATTGGCGTCATAGATAAGCCCGTGAGTGGTTCACTGATAGAAACGGGACGCACAGGGATAATATGCATGGACACCCATCTCTCAACGTTGCCTTTCGAGCGGGCGTCGAACTCCTGTTCAGATATCTCGATGTCATCGTGCACAGGTTCAGGATCTTGGTGACTTTCCGAAGGCTCAACATCTATATGCTGGATGATAGCACCACGAGATACTCACGGCTTTCGAGTTAAGGCCATTATGGCCTTGTTTGTAGGCACTAACACGGTGCTCTTCGCGTTGATGTCCTCGAAGAGGCGGCTCATCTCAGTCTCTCGTGCGTAAGAGAAGAAGATCGACGCAGCGGGTTCGATGGTGAGAAGGTCATATAGTGTTGGCTGGGAGTGCAGAACCGTCGGCTGCTCTGTCTCAGGCATGATACCAGAATCTGCTGGCAGAGCAATTTGTTCGTCAAGGGATGATTTTACCAGCAGAGGTAGAACCAGGAGGAGGGCAGAACGCAATAGCATGACGTGTGGTTTGGACGCAGGAGCGAAGGAGTCGAAGATAGGATAGACTCGGAGGCCGGTGCGGTCACCTTTTGCGGAGATGCCAGCGGCCCGGGCTGCCCTGTGACCTCATGGACTTCGAGTTCGCTGCTCTTCCGTTCCGTCGCTTAGAAAGCCCTCCTGGTCTGCCAACTCAGCGCCAGCACCCACAAGGTGCTGAACATCACATGGATAACTTGTAACGCGTCTTATCTATTCTTAGCGTCTGCCTGAGATACGGGCATTTTCCGACGTGTATTCGTCATAGGTGCGTGCGATGCTGCCCACTCTTTCTGTCCCTGGTTTTTGTTTCCTAACGAACCCGTCGTTGTACATCGGCCGTTCATATCGGTCAGAATACGCCACCCATACATCATCCGAGGACTCAATGGCACAAGAGGGGAATTCCTTTATCATATCGACCATCGTCTGGCGGTTGCGTTCCCTGGTTCCTCGGCGTGATGCATACTGCCACGGCGTCCCTTTCCGCGCCTCCATCTGACGGCCCGGTTTAGGATCCTTAACTACATAAACGACAATAAAATATATAAGGGACGGCCGTGTTCGCATTTATGACGGTTTCGAAGACCTGTCCACCCCCTACCCCTTTGATCGTCTCCGCAATTCAGCCATGTCTCAAGAAGTGAAATTGGAATATCAGCAGAAGGACATGCCGTTCCGCAGGCTTGGACCTAGCGGCTTGCGTGTGCCTCTGTTCTCATTGGGCGGATGGTTAACGTTTGGAGGTACCGTAGTTGGTGATCCCGTAAAGGTGCGTTAGATCCTCGGAAACAAACGAGTGCGCGCAAGTGATACTGAAGAATTATATTCTACTGACAGGAAATTGTCAAAACCGCTATCGAGAATGGAATCAACATGTTCGACGAGGCAGAGGCTTATTCCAAGGGCAAGTCAGAACTGGAGCTGTGAGTACAAGTACGAACGGCTTTCATGTCACCCCACCACTAATTCCGAGGCATTCATCTCAGTGGCCGAGTGCTAAAGGAACTCGGAGTGCGCCGCGCTGACTATATCATAACCACGAAGATCTTTTGGGGCACTCGTCCGGGGCCGAATAACGGCGGCCTGTCTCGCAAGCAGTAGGTTTCGTCCTATCGCGAGAAGTCCTTGCCTGATAGCGCCCATTCAGCATCATCGAAGGTGTGAAGGAGTCCCTGGAACGCCTTCAGCTGGACTATCTCGACGTTGTCTTCGCTCACCGTGCCGATCACAACGGTAAATTGGAGGTCTCCTTTTGCTACGTCGGACACTAACACTCGGTGACGGCATGTCTAGTCCCGATGGAGGAGGTGGTTCGTGCGTTCAGCTGGGTCATTGATCAAGGCCTCGTATGCATTGCCTTCTGCGTGACAAATTAACCGTTTTCTGAAGCAATCATCACAGGCATATTACTGGGCTACTTCCGAATGGACTGCTCGGGAGATAGAAGAAAGCAAACCGTAAGCATCGTTTTCCGCCAACCCCGACTTGTTGACCAACGCCACCGTATCCCAGACATCGCTCACAAATATGGATGGCATGCACCTATCGCAGAGCAGTGCGAGCACAAGTAAGGGGTTGTTTGACCCCTCCGTAGTGGATATTAACGTTATGATATCAGTCTTCTCCACCGTGAACGCGCAGAGGCTGAATACGCGTAAGTGCCATACACCAGCCCAATGAACGTCTGATTAACGTTGCCTCCCAGCCCCCTGTACAAGAAATATGACCTTGGCACCACTGTCTTCTCTGGCTTGGCCAGGGGACTGCTCACCGGCAAGGTCAGTGCTTGAATGCTGCTCGTTCCGCCATACTGAAGATCTTCCCCAAGTATAACAATGGTATCCCCGACGGCTCACGATTCGACACCAACAAGGACATCTTCAAGGAGAAAATCGCATTCCTGGATTCGGATGACGGCAAGAAGCAAATTGAAATTATCAAGAAGTTGACTCACCTGGCTGAGACTGGTTCGTTTCGCCATTGCTTTTGATGCTCACCTTCTCACTGTTAGAAATTGCAGAACTCGACTGCAAGGTCGCGCATCTCGCGCTGGCGTGGGTTGCGAAGAACCCTAACACGAGTACGGTCATCCTTGGAGCTACCAGCCCTGAGCAGATCTTGGACAACTTGAAGGCTTTAGAGGTGATTCCAAAGCTGACACCGGAGGTCCTTAAGAAGATTGAGCACATTGTCAGCAATAAACCTTCCAGCCGTGTACGTTCACATGTCTCAGAATTACTGTATATATATACTGACCACTTCTCTAGCCAACATACGGTAGGCCTGCACTGGATACGTATGGTAGACTGCCGGTCACCTGAGAGATTATGGCCCAGTTCAGGTCGTGTTTATAATCGAATTCGCAGTTGTAATGGGTGTAGCATTATTGAAAGGTCAGGCAAGCAACCCTGTATTCCCAGTTGTGCCAGTTTGGTTCTGCGGGAAAGCCTTGAAGGGAGCGGGAAACCATGGCAGTAACGCTTGCAGAAAAATCATTCCGCCTGGCGGCGAATGCACTACCTTTGTATGCTTCTCTGCGCCAGTACGACAACATCGTCGCAGACGAGCAGGGAAAATAGAAAGAAACCATAAAATATTGTCCGTGCTCTGGGCTAAATATAGAAGGCAGATTTCGTGCAAGATTAGTCATATTGTCACACGTGTTTTGCCGCGGCAGGTATGGACATATTGCGCCTGTACATCTATCTCGACAAGTTGCCCTCCCGGGGCTCTTCAGCACATGAGCCGGCACATGGTTTGTCGCATCCTTTTCCCCTCCCCCATTCTCTTGATTCCCGCATTCCCTCCCCGCTTTCCCTATGCCGTCTTCAGCTGACATATATGGGGAAACAAGTCCTCGACTGTCTAATCCCGGTTCATATGAGGATGGCTCTCATGAATCGCATCCATTGCTAGCAGAGGATGCTAACCAAGATTTCCCCCCACGACGACATCTCGCTGTCTATCAATCACCATCCCTACGATTTCGCGCTTTCCTCGTTCGAGTTCTCGCATTGCTTTGTGCTTGCTTTTTCAGTGTAGGAAGTCACTAGTACGTGCTTACACTCCTATGCCATCGCACTGGTCTTACTTACTGGATTGAAGTGGGAGTTATATTCTCGCGCCCTTGAAATCCAGGCTGTCAAGAGAAATGGGCACGTCGAACACCGAGTTTAGCCTTCTAGTGTCGGCTTTCAGCTTGAATAGCACATGGACACCGCTCGTCGGAGGACTTATGGCAAGCAGGCTTGGTACAACGTTCACAAGCATACTTGCTACAGGCGCGATCTTTTCAGGTATGTTGTCTCGCCTCTATCATCCTTCGTTTACTTAATTCTCATTAGGTCTGAGCTTGCTGCTAATTGGCGACCTGATGCAGAGCGTACGGCTCATGGCATGCGGGATGTTTATATTTGGCCTGGGCGTCAGCCCATTAGCTGTTGTACAGGAGACCATCATTGTTCGCTTCTTTAGATCCCATGGCTTAGGATTATCGCTGGCCTTGGGGCTTGTGGCAGGCAAGGCCGCCTCTTTCATCTCGGCCCGCACATCATACCCGTTATCGGAATGCTATGGACCTCACGCACCTTTCTATGCGGCTGCTACGCTAGGTGCCATATCTTTTCTCATCAATCTAGTCTATGTCTACGTGTCTGCATGGCTCGTCAATGGTGCAGGGGCGGAGTTAGAAGCCCCCGAACTACAAGAGGCTGCCCGTCGTTTTGCTATACAAGATATGTCCGAAGCAGAGGCATTGGAGAAAGTTGCGAAGAAGAAGAAGGTCAACCTTCGAGAGTTGACGAAGTTGGGCGATGTATTTTGGGCGTGCGTGGTCTTCAGAAATATAGAATTAGCTTTCAAGACGCTGACGTTGTTCCCGATTTATAAGGTATATTGCTGTAAACGTTCTTTGTGGTGCTATATGGCATCCCTTTACCCATCTTGCTGCGTGAGTTCTGGTCAGGACATATCTTGGATATAGATGTTCAGCGTCTTTTCACATCAGGAATATCATCGAACGCCGTTACCAACTTCCGGAGTCTGAGGCAAGCATTCAGGCGTCATACCTTCTCGCCGGCAGTATATTTTTATATCCCATCGTGAGTTAAAGGTCAGACGAAACTCCTATCACCATCATGCTGAGTTGCATAGGTCGGATTCATTATAGATCGAGTGAAGCGACCGTCATTCGTCATCGTCCTATTTGCCTGCTCCTCGCTGCTTACGCTCTTCGCTTATACATGGCTGGTCCTTCCACCATCGACGACACATACCGCGTGGCCTGCTATCGTAACGTTCGCTACAGGCATTGGATATTCGCCTCGTAAGTGTAGACTATAATTCACACCTATGCTTCAATTGACTTTGGTTTAGTGCTTCTCGTTGTCATCGTACCTCAGTTGGTACAGACCAAATATATCTCGACCACCCTCGGCGCCCATAAGAGTGTACGTCTCTATTTTTCGGTGCTCAATGAAACGAACCGTTGAAATCTCTCTAGTTGGAGCAGACCGGCACTACAATTTCGCAGACGTTGGCGGGAATCGTATTGGATGCTAAGGTCAAGAAAGCCATGGACTTTTCTTCGAGCAGCCATGCAACCGACGATGCGCGATACCAAAGCCTGTTGTTCGGCTTCCTTGTCGTCAACGTCTTGCAGTTCATTGGCATCATTCTACTGGCCTATCTGGATCGACGTGATAAAGCGACTAATCGTCACTGGCTGGCGGCCACGAATCCCGAGCCTGCGCCCTCCCAAACACTAGAGCACCCAGACCTCCAGGGTCCTGAGATAGCCGCGGAATCGGAAGAGGATTCGGCACTCGAATCTGAGCGCAGGAGGAGAGGGAAGATTTTCTCGGTGTCTTGCGTTGTTTTGATTGTATTTGCATGGACTTTGTTCCTGGTCACTGCCTGGATGAAGCTTAGGTCGAAGAGGGAGAGGGAAGGAGGCAGAGTGCCGGCGTGACTAACGTATCGCGCGGCAGGCTTTGATATGGAACGAGAGTTGTCACTTGTATGAATAGACATGTTGCATTACTGATGAAGTATCCAATACGGATGTGTATTAATACCTTCTTGCTTAAGCTTTTCCATTCTATTGAAGGCACTAAGTCTCGAGGGAACTAGCACTTGTCACGGTGATGGTCAGTGGTCCCGCGAGTCTGGCCTAGGGGTATTCGGGGCCCTGCCGCGAGATCGGCCAATGCCGACAAACTTTGGTCTGACAGAGTGTGCCTATCATCCGCGTTCCAGTCGCTAACTACAGGGCCCTCAAGACCAAAACTTCAAGACCGTCGGAGGTGAGTATGCGATTCTGAATGCTCGTTGAGGTCGCGAGGGGCGTTTACTGTGGTTCCTGCTCTGAAAGACGGCCAGATGCGGGCTGGAGACGATGGATGTCGACGCTGGGTTGTGGATGACGCATACTGATTCGCCTTGTTAGCCTGCAGGATGGGTGCCTACAAATATATCGGAGAGCTGTACAAAAAGAAGCAGTCGGATGTGCTGCGCTTCCTTCTGCGTGTTCGGTGAGTTGCTCTAGGTCATTTCGAGATCGTCGTATACTGAGGCATTTGGTCAAGCTGCTGGGAGTACCGTCAGCTGAATGTCATCCACCGCGCATCCCGTCCTTCCCGCCCCGACAAGGCTCGCCGCCTGGGATACAAGGCGAAGCAGGGCTACGTGATCTACCGTGTCCGTGTCAGGAGGGGTAACCGCAAAAAGCATGTGCCCAAGGGTATGTTGATCCTTGATCATTGTGCCGAGCCTATCTAATATTCTCTTTTCAGGTGCCACCTACGGCAAGCCTGTGCACCAGGGTGTCAACCACCTCAAGTTCCAGCGCGGCCTGAGGAGTGTCGCGGAGGAGCGTGTTGGCAGGCGCTGCGGCAACCTGCGTGTTTTGAACTCGTACTGGATCAACCAGGACGGTGTCTACAAGTACTACGAGGTTATCCTCGTTGATCCCCAACACAAAGCGGTACGTCGAATCATCTCATATGCTTGATTTGCATACCGATATCCTATTCTCGCAGATTCGTCGTGACCCCAAGATCAACTGGATCACCGCACCTGTCCACAAGCGCCGCGAGGCTCGTGGCTTGACCAGCATCGGCAAGCAGGTGAGCCTTCATGCCGTGCTTCTCTGTCTATTGACTTTTGCTAACATCCTACCTTCTCAGAACCGTGGCCTCGGCAAGGGTCACCGTTACAACCACACGCCGAGGGTGGCAACCTGGAAAAAGCACAACACTCTCAGCCTTCGCCGGTACCGGTGATCGTTGTATTGTGCTTTTATCATCATGCAACGCTGTTGTCTCCTTTTTCTTCGCCATTACTGCCATGTTGTTGTCGAGTCTACTATGGTTATGACCGTATGATCACATTTCTGCTACGAGCCATGAGCAGCTGCGCCTTAAGATGATGAGCGCGTAAATGTCCAGAAGAAAAACGGTACATCACAAGCCGTTTCTGTATAGCTATGCAAGGTTCAGGACAGTGCACGCATGTCCTCGAAACTCGTGGCGTCTGCATACCGTTAGGATACAGCATTGATTCATGCTGCGCTAACAGTCAATCGCTCATCTGCGAATCGACTCGGACCGCGGTGCGATGCAGTGACGCGAATTTTTTGCTCCGCTGTTATTATTGGTGCTTACCACATTCCGACTACTAAATCCGAAAGTCTCCAATAACTCATGTTGCCCCCACGAGGAACTCGCATGTTCACCTTCCCGTTCATCTTTCTCACTCTTGGCAAGGGTCTTTTCGACGGTCATCTTTCTCCTGTTCACGATCCTCATGATGCATACCCATGACTTCCTATTCTTCCTGCTCGCTTCGGGTACTCAGTTCTCCTTCGCGTTTCCCAATATCAACATGCCATTTCTGGGAAACCCCACTCAGCGTGACGTGAAGAGAGATACAAATACAACCACGCAAGGCAATAGCTCGAATGTGCTGTGGATCATACAAGATACCTATGATTACACCAACTTCTTTGAGTAAGAAGGCTTTGGATACCCTTTGAAGTCCGAGGTGCTCAAAAGCTGTCCGCTTAGTGAATTCGGCTTTTACAACGATTCGGATCCTACTCAGTGAGAAGCTCGTCGTCTGCCTGTGCCAAACCTATACTGACTGTTGTCTAGTGGGACAGTCCAGTATGCACCCCTTCAAATGCCAGTGTCTTTCGCTGACTCTCCTTCAATGGGAACAGATATGTCAATAATGTCACTGCGTTTGCGAGCAACTTGGCATACGTGGACGGTAATAATAAAGTCATCATGAAAGGCGACGATACAACATGGTTACCCGCTGGAGCGAACCGCCAAAGGTGCGGATGCCGTCGTTTCGCAGTTCGACATATATTCAATTACTTCCCGCAGCGTTCGAGTGTCTAGCTATACCCAATACAACACGGGCCTGTTTATATTGGATATCAATAGGGCGCCGTGGGGCTGTGGTGTGTTCCTGTTTACTCTCTGCGTGCTCGCATGATGTTCATACTTGCCAGGGGTGTGGCCGGCGTTTTGGACACTTGGCAATGGTGCATGGCCGTCTGTGTGTCCTTCGTTCCATTGATGAGATGGTACATATTGTCTCATTCGTCACCCAGACAGGTGAAATCGACATAATCGAAGGTGTCCATGATAACGAACACAACCAAGTTACATGGCACACCGCTGCGGGTGCGTTTTACCAACATTTGAGACATACTGGTCTCTAATATACCCACAGGCTGTACCTTGACACCGTCAGCCAACTTCACAGGCACAATCGTAGTGAGTAGAATCCCTATCGTAGACAACACCTCGACTCACGACGCGTCAGCCACAAAACAATCAACCAGGCTTGAACTGTGAAGGTAGCAGCACACTCCCGGGCTGCGGGATAACTGAATGGAGCAGAGCGTCCTATGGACCTACGTTCGATGCTCAGGGTGGAGGTGTGTTCGCGATGAAATGGGATAAGGATGGGGTAGCGGTCTGTGAGTATCAGAGTCCATCAGACTTGTCATGCAAGTGAAGTCTGAATTGCTGTCAATGAAGGGTCATTCTATAGGGTCGCTGTTCCGCAAGACATCGTGAATGGCGCGCCAAATCCAGCCAACTGGGGAGAGCCTGTGGCAGCCCTGGCTCCCGACAACTGTAACCCTCTGCAATACTTCGTAAACCATTCCATCATTTTTGGTATGTGTTGAGTTTGGTTGTGCTTGCGCATGCGCTCACGCTTCTCTAGATATAACATTCTGTGGTACGTATATAGTCTTCGACTCTCCGTTCAAGCTAACGTTCCTCAGGCGATTGGGCTGGTAACTCATATGCTACATCTGGCTGCCCTGGAACATGCAGTGATCGCATCACGGATCCTTCCAATTTTGTGGTACGCCTCACAGTCGTGATCAAAGGTTCCAAACTAAACGAGTATAGAATGCATCTTGGAGCATCAACGATCTCAAGGTCTACCGTCGACAGGATATCACTAGCCACATATCTAAGGGCACCCACTCTCTTGGAAATGTTTATCTCGCATGGACCGTCATGGCATGCACACTTGGGTGGTTGCTATACTAAACAGTATTTATGGCTGAAACTCAGCCATGTTTGTGACATACATACATACCACATAGATGGCACAGGACACTGGTATATTGATTCATGATTCCACGATACCAATGATACTAACAATTCTCTTCCATACTATCCCGTCAAATCAAAGCTTCATCTTCCAAATTATGGTATCAGATCCTTTATCCTCCCCGGCCATCCTGATGCCCTCCACTGGAGGCTCGGCGTAACTTGCGCGTAAGGGTGTGACGCTCACAAATCCTTTAAGAATGGCCCAGCCATCGGATCCTTCTGGTAACGTGGCCTCGTCCGGAGTAATTAAGCCCCTCATCTCTGGGGAGAACTTGAAGACGAGACTTGCTGGTCGCTCTAATGCAGTAGCTGCACCGGTAGCCGCGGATGCGTTCGGTGCGTCGGGGCCCGCTTCGGGGACCTCCTTCGTCAAACCTGCCGTTTGCGTGTCCGGGAGGGCTTTGAATAGACTACCGTAAGCGTTTCGCCAGATCGTTGTCCAACAAATCTGGAGACCCTCATCGTCAAGGAGGCCTGCGATCATCGGGATGTTGACATTATACAGATCCACTTCGCTGTTGCGCAAGCCGCCCTCATCCTTCCCCCAGTTGCTCCAAAGGTATCTGATGATGCGCAGTGAAAGAGTATGGGCAGGTTCGAACCAAGCGATCGGTGTGGGGCGGACAACGGTCCCGTACGACAACGCTATTGACCGTGTCCCTGAAAGAGCAGAGGATAAAGCAGCGCCAATTGTGCCGGATGAGAGGGCGAAGGCAGCTAGGGAGCGAGGAACAAACAAGCCACTTAGAACTACAGCCCGTGTTCATGTCAATTGCAAGCCACCCACCAGAGGTATTGCGCCCTAGATTGGGGCCGGACAGCTAGTGGGTGTATATGTGTTAGTGGAGCGCCTTCAATAACCCTTTCAAATCCACATACCACAAGATCTATCTGTCCAGGATATAGATTATGCAGAGCTACGTTAGTGCAAGTAGCTGGCGTCTGAGATCGATCGGTCAGGAATGCGGTCCCTAGAAATGATTAGATATGTAGACTTGCGCCGTCGAGAAGGATCCATTCAGCAATTTCACCATCCTTGAGTGGTCGTGATGAGTCTGCTACCTCCCCCAGCCCATCTAACGCGATTATTAGGATCAAGCGATGACCGACAAACAACGGAGCCGACCTGGGTCGCGAGGGTAGTAGTATTTGCCCCTGATAGTGTCTTTGATGTGATATGCCTTTCCTGCATTGCAAGAAGAAAGATCGTTGGGTTTGAGAACATCAATGAAGGCTGTCATGCAGTCTGTACGGACCGATCCATGACCTCTGTGTACTGGGAATCACAACCTTGACATCCCAGCCTGTAACGCAGTCGAGTTTACTGGCAAAGATTCCATGATGCAAGGAATATATTCACCAAGGACATTGGCAAGATGCTTATACAGTCCATAGATGTACGGCGAATCCACGCCTGGAGGCCCATCGTCGTTCTGTGCAAGGCCTTGCCAGTGAGAGACTATACAAAACAGTAGAATGTCTTGCGCACCGTCAGAAGCACTCGCAGTACATCAGATGGCATTTGGAGCTGTGAACCCAAGCCGAGAATTTCCTACGCTGTTGCAATTGCTGGTTCCAGTGAATTCAAGTTGGACTCTCAGGTTACTGAGATCGCTACTATTTGTTCATGTTTGTTGGCATCTCCCTACTTCCGTCTACATCACTGGCAGGTCTATGCTTCAGTACTGTCTCAGCCGCTGTTCCGTCTGGTCCTGACATCCTCCTTCTATCGCAATGCCATTTACCTGACATATTCGACTCCTGTGTCAACATGGATCCGGGCAGACCAAAGCTTCGTGTGCGAATAGCTAAAATCGATCATATTGTCACTCAAGCGACTCAACTCGACAACAGCCCCTTCCCGCTGGCCCCGGTAATCCGCATATTTGGAGAATCCTCTGTGGGGAGAACTTGCTGCCTTCATGTACATCAAGTGTATCCTTATTTTTATGTTGAATATGGTGGTCGGATGAGTCCAGATAGTGGTGAGTTCTATTGACCCCTCAAAAATGATATATTCTTATAGATTACGACAGTAAAGCGGTATATCGCCCACATAACGAACTCACTCAACCATGCCATCGCCGTGTCTATGAAGAGAGATCCCCACTCCACGAAGTCGCAATTCATTCGTGCTGTTGTTTTGGTCAAAGGCCTCCACTTCTATGGCTTTCACTCGTCACATTCGCCATTTCTCAAAATCCACATTATCGATCCGGCAGTTGTACATCGCGCTGTCGCCATTCTTCGGTCTGGCACCGTGATGAGTACCCGGTTCCGCGTCTTTGAGAGTCACCTCAGCTTCGTCCTACAATTTCTGTGCGACTTCGGGCTCTACGGCTGTGGTTGGATCGACCTCGGCGATGTTTGGCACCGCTGCCACAGAGACAGTGATATCTATAATACGGACGAGTTTCAGAGAGCTGTGAGTACGTTCAAACCCTCTCCATGCTTCCGCCAGTCTAGAATGTCACTGGAAGTCGACGCCATCGCTGCTCAAATTCTCAATCGATATATGCTTTCCGCACGAGACATTCAACATCTTCAGTCGAAAGCAGCGCAAGTGGACGCAACTGAGCCACTCGTCCTCGGTGTGCGCGAGCTCTGGGATGACGAACGGCGACGGCGATTGGAACTCGGACTGCCACCATCTCCCGAAATGCCCATCGATCCGAGCGACAGGTCTCGTCATCGTGATTGGAAATGGGTAGCAGAAGCAAGATGGTGGGATGGGTTAAAGAAACGAATGGAGGCGGAGCGGGCGGATATACATCAAGATGATGAAAAGCCTTGGCAGAAATGGGTCATGACAACGTTTGAGAGCGTCGAGGCCCTCTGGGAAGACGAGTTCAAGTCTTGGAAACCCGGCGGGCAGGAACACGTCCTTGGAGAGGAAGAAGTTAATCCTTACCAACAAGCAACATCGAGTCATTCGTCCTGTGCCGATGGAAAGTCTGTTATTCCGGGCGATCCTAATACACAAGATGTTGTTGTCGATGAATCGCTCCTATCGAGTCAAGAATTGTCGGACTTTATTGAACACGAAGAAGCCGAGTTGGAGATCTACGTTGATGATCAGAGGGACAACGATCCAGAACAAGAACTGCCCGACGACGCACTTACGGAAGAACTAGACTCTGAGCAAGATGAGATTTGCGCCCCGGCTACAGACGAGGATCCTGAAAGGTGTGCAATTTGTTACCCCTTGGACCCTTGTCTGACGCCAACGCAGTCCAACTACGCCGTCGGTGAATAGGACTCTCCCCAAATCTACTGGTAAGAACACTGCCTGATACTTCGGGCTGGTGTGTGATGATCTTCTGTGGCTTTTCTAGCGGACCTCCGGGGCTCTCCACCTCATACCAAACATGCGAGTAAATCCGATTGGTTAGAAACACCACTAAGGTATAGCCATCGCAGGTCTGCCCGATAAATCGTATAATTGACACACGTACAGTCGCGCCCGCAACTCCAACCGCCACGGGACTTCTCTGGCCCGGCCCATTTCAGGACAGCAGTAAGGACTGCGCGACGAGAATAGCGTGAATCCAATTGACCTCTCTTCCCTCCTTCTCAGACGTCAAGTCATGCGCAAAGAGCATCACGCTCTTTGGAGGGCTTTGGAAGCGGCCAGGTCATTATCGTCGCCTCCGATTGTCGTCCTGCTTGCTTTCTCACATACAAACGCAGGCCTGAAAATGAATTAGTCAAATCTACTGCGACACCGGATGTCGAAACATCGAGAGTAGACGATACCTCGTTCTTCGAGGACGAAGATCGAAGTGCAAATTATTTGAATGGTTCGAGTATTCTTCGTGACGACAGGTTCAAACCCCCAAGGCGACAGGCGGGGCAGCAGGAGACGACCAGATCGAACAAAAGGCGTCGAATAGGCACTGACTTGGTGGTTCGGTTCGCAGTGGCCTCCGCCGATGATAGCAACACCGCTCAATTAACACAGGTTCGCCGTACTGCGAGCACCCAATGGCATCGTTTGGCATCATCTTTGGCTAGGAAACCAGCTGGGAATGCATTCTTTTACAAGTTTCCTCCTCCTCTGCCTGGAAACTTGTCTTCTACTCTTGAGACCCATGGGCTGCCGCCTGCAATCTACCAAGATCCATATTACTCCAAAGTAGCAGATGCACCGGCATATTTACGAGAATATGCTGGGCTGGTCTATGATCTCAGGGGACATAAGGATTCGGATTTCTTGGATGACTGGGAACACAACTTCGGAGCGGAGGATGGGTTCGCCATTGATCGATTTTCATTCAGGGTTTGCGAGTCTGCTGGCGTAGGCGGATGGGAATATTCTGTTCCGCCGCCTCCCAAGCGACAGATGTACAAGTGGCTGTCCTGTGAGCAGCTCTCCTTCCGCTCTCACGTGAGTTTCACCTTTTCTTTCCAAGTAACGTTTTCGGTGATTGCTCATACATCCTGCCAGTCGAACCATCCTGCAGTGGAAAATGCTATTAACCCTCCACCATCAGTCATTCCGCCGAGAAAAAGGCAGGATATGACTATTCTTTCCCTCGATGTCTTTGGTATGTTACTGTGCGATATCACAGTTTTTCGATTATTTACTTGTTCACCAGCACCTTCTCGAGGCGCTTTGCAACCCGACCCCAATATCGACGAAATCGCTGTCTTGACATATTCGTTCCAGAGCTCTAATACCCTGCGGGATGCCAAAAGTCAGGAAATGCATCACAAATCTGGCATCATTACTATGGATGATGACCTGTCCCGCGTACCCATACTTCGCAACTGCCAGGTAGATGTTGTCAAGAACGAAGTGGAACTCATAAACAGCTTGATCGACAAGGTCCTTGACATGGATCCTGACATTGTCGTCGGCTGGGAGATCCAAAGTATGTCATGGGGATATCTCAGCGCTCGTGGTCGTCACATAGGTCCGTGCGCTTTTGAATCATGCTTTCGCCATGAATTAACATACATGGGTAGGTTTGGACATCGGCGACGAAATATCCCGCGCACCTCAAGTGCTACGCGGAACCCCCAGTGAATGGGATGGGCGAACATCGTCGACCTTTCGCGTCGCTGGACGACACGTCCTAAACGTGTGGCGGATCATGCGCGTGGAGCTGAGCCTATCCTTGTATACATTTGAGAACACTGCGTTTAACCTTCTTCGCCGGCGGTATGTAGCCCTGTAATATCATCGTTTTCGTCTGATCATGTATCTGGTTCATCCTCAGAATACCAAAATACACTCCATCGACGTTAACGGGCTGGTATTCAAGCGAGGTCCCGTACCATAAAGGAACATTGTTGCGTTACTGGCTGGAGCGTACTTCAACGGTATTGCACATTCTTGATGCTGCGGAGACGATCACAAAGACTGCGTAAGTCTCCTTTTTTGTTTTGTACTGCCACACCTGCTCACCCTTATGAAGAGAGTTTGCTCGAGTCTTCGGCGTCGATTTTTCCTCGGTCATCAGCAGAGGGTCTCAGTTCAAAGTCGAGTCCTTCATGTTTCGCATTGCTAAGCCCGAAAGCTTCGTGCTATTATCACCTAGCAAGGACGACGTAAGTTGTTGCTTCTCGTTCGGAATGAGACTCACATCTCTCATTTATATATAGGTTGGCAAGCAAAATGCGGCCGAGTGCATGCCTTTGATTATGGAACCCCGTTCAGCATTCTATAACGGCCCTGTGGTCGTCCTCGACTTCCAATCTCTATACCCTTCATTAATGATTGCATATAATTACTGCTATTCCACCTGCCTTGGTCGTGTCATTCCCTTCAAAGGTCAAAACAAGCTCGGTGTCACTGATCTCCACCTACAAGAAGGGTTGCTATCGTCGTTGCAAGATCACATCCGAGGTAGGTGCCTTCCCATTCCTTCCAGGTGTCTGGGCACTGACATTGGGATTATGAAGTCGCTCCGAATGGCATTGTCTACGTGAAAGAGGAAGTACGAAAGGGCTTGCTAGGTCGCATGCTCACGGAGCTGCTGGAAACGAGGGTCATGGTCAAACAAGCCATGAAGGGCGCGAAAGGCAACGAGGTAACTTTCCTGTTACTTTGATTAGAAGTGTATCTGAGCCGCAATCAGGTCCTATTGCGTATTTTGAATGCCCGCCAATTAGGCCTCAAATACATTGCCAATGTAACTTACGGCTACACGAGCGCATCGTTCTCGGGAAGAATGCCAGCAGTGGAGATTGCTGATAGCATCGTTCAGAGTGGAAGGGAAACATTGGAAAAGGTACAGACTGCGTACCGACCTCGAGCTTTCGTACTGATGGGCGTGAGCAGGCCATCAAATACATCGAGACTGCGGGGAAATGGGGCGCTCAAGTTGTCTATGGAGACACGGACTCGCTGTTTATCTATCTTCCCGGGAAGACTAAGCAACAAGCATTTCGAATTGGGCATGACATTGCAGAGGCCATCACCCTGATGAATCCTTCGCCAGTCAAGCTAAAATTCGAAAAGGTAGGCTTGTCCGTGCGAGTGACGAACGTTCGATAAACATGGCTTCCAGGTTTATCTACCCTGCGTCTTAATGGCCAAGAAACGATATGTCGGGTTCAAGTATGAACACCCGGATGATACAGTGCCTGCGTTTGATGCGAAAGGTATCGAAACTATCCGGCGAGATGGTGTTCCTGCTCAGCAGAAGATGACAGAGAATGCTCTGAGGTAGGTCGTCTCCGAAATCACACGAACAGCGTGGACCTAACTTCTTGAGCAGAATTCTATTCAATACGCAGGATTTGAGCGCAATCAAAGATTACTGTTGTCGTTATTGGGGGGATATTTTGGACAACAAAGTATGCGTCCAAGATTTCACATTCGCACGAGAAGTCAAGTTGGGAACATACAGGTAGGTGGCGAGTCAAGTGCAGATTATAACCAATCTCACCGCGCTCACAGTGATAAAGTTCCGCCTCCGCCAGGAGTCACTGTAGCAGCTCGAAGAGCTGCGCTTGACCCGAATGACGAACCTCAGTATGGTGATCGCGTACCATATGTCATCACACGCGGTGAACCAAACACAAGACTGGTGGATCGTGCTGTTCGACCAGAAGAGTTGATTGGGAGCCGGTATGTAGACATGTCCTCTTGCTGTATCCGCTATTGAAAGGTGAACAACGTCAGGGATAAGCGATTGGACAGTGCCTACTATATCAGCCGCGTGCTCATCCCTCCCTTGGAACGTATATTCAATCTTGTGGGAGCCGACGTTCGAGCTTGGTTCGACGATATGCCAAAGAGGCTGCGCATAAATCCCCAAGAAACGATACAAACGTCACCTCAAAAATCTGTACTGAAGGCAGATGGGCGGCTAGCACCGAACATCGACATGCACTTTTCCAGCTTCCAGTGCATCTCCTGTGGTGCAGCTACTTCCCAGGGTAAGTTGCAAGCGCTTATACCAAGAAAGACTGTTGATTAATCAATCACGGCCTGGCAGGAATATGCACGGAATGTCGATATATGCGCCAAGAGACGGCCGCCAATCTCCTTTCCCGCATACGTGTTCAAGAACACCGCCTCCAGACTGCGCATGAGGTCTGCGTCTCATGCACTGGTCTTCCGCCTGGCGAGCCTATTCAGTGTCAGTCACTGGAATGTCCGTGGTTTTACGAGCGCAGGGAGGCCGAAAGCACGCTGGATGATATGGTATTCATACGCGATTTAGCAGAAGAGCCTGACGAGACCAATTCTGAAGAAGACCGTAAGTCTTCCACAGAGGATGAGGGTAGAGACTCGTCTGTCATATCCCTCGAGTACTATGGGGGCGATGATATACAGAGTTGACGTCGATGGTCACCATGGTTGAGGCCATGAGATATACGACTACTTGATGCGCCGAACACCACCCGAGCTCAAGACTTGGTTCCGATAATCATATAGTATTCCACGTTCATCCAAGTGTCAAAAATAACTTCAGGACTACACCGTCTGGTAGCCTCCGGGTGCTGCTGGAGCGCTGGGAGCAGAGGGAGGTCCCGGGGGGCCGGGGTTCCTCGACGCCTCGGGTTCCCGTTCGTCAACAGTTTGATAGCCGTCCCTCGAGGAGGTGAACCCTCCAGGCATGGACCAGACTGGAAATTCAGACGTAAGACCTCGGAGAATAACATGGATTTCGAGTGTGCGTACCTGTGGGTCCAGTCAAATCACCCCCTCGAACTCCAAGCCCCGAGAATTGTGCGCCGCGAGCACGAAGTGCACCGGCAAACGCGAGGAAAGTTGGTGCCTGATGGTGGGCAACTGGTCAACGCAAGCAAGCGCGCATGGACAATAGATACCCACCTTCATGACGAGGATGAGGATCGAAATAAGCCTGATGAGCCAATTCTGCTCATTGCGAATCATCCATATGATGTCCAAAATGGCGGATGTCCCGACTAGCGATGTGAACTTGGAATTTTATGAGCTTTTCTTCGGGCACCCAACGACGCGTGCGAGGACGTACAACTTGCAGAGACAATACCGCTTCTGTGTTCTCCTGCGCATATATCCCGAACAGAAAGATAGGCAGATTATACGACGCAGATGCGAACGGGCTGATCACAGCCGCTAACGCCTTGTAACTGGGTCATTGAAAGTCCTCCACAAGACACGAAGAGATGTTTACGGTCTCGGCAAGGACCAGCTTCGACGGGTCGAGGGCTTGAATGAATTCTGCCATGGTTTCTGAGGGTGAGCGGAGGGTAAGTCTCCGGGGTGTAGGAGGGGGTGAGTGACGGTCTGTGGTCTGCCGCGTGGTTCAGGGTGTTAGAGTGGAGGAAGGGTATAATGTGAAGTTCAACAGCGACTGCGGTGACCGCAAGGTGCTCTATTACCGTGTGATCGGGAAATAATTAAGGATATTATCCGGGTAGGTGGCCTTATCGAGATAATATCCCAGTTTGGCTCGTGCTTCTTCAGAAAGTCGATCGCGAGTTCTTGAACTTGTTACCCCAGTTGTACCTGCAATCGGGCTCTGGGCAATTGAAGGGTTGGACAGAGCTCAAGATCAACCCATGGATCCATTCGATACTATTTATCCTGCTGATTCAACAGAATTCTGTCCCCACCCGGACGCGACGGATATCTTTGTCTGCGGCACATACAAGCTAGAGCAGCCCCTCTCCAACGTCGCCGAGGACACCGAGGACGAAACATCACTAGCTGCAAGGCAAAGCTCGCCGCAAAAAAGGACAGGAAGATGCTTGGTATTTCAGGTAGATTCGCCTGAGGACTTACACTTGTACGTCACGAGTCGTACACCGGATCTCCTTCTCACACCGGAATGCAGCTCTCAGATCCAAGCCATCGACATGCCGGCCATTTTGGACATGAAATGGTTAGCTATCTGGTTGCGCCCTTCTTACAGTATTATCATATCTTAACAGGTGCCATACGACGCAAGATCGTCGACCGCTACTCGCCATTGCTAATGCAGAAGGAGAGGTAACGCTGCATGAATGGGACAAGGATCAGGTATAGTATATATTCTTCTCGCCCAACTTTGGAACACTCAGACGCGCATTCTACTGCCAGAAATTACTGCAGCAGACAGGCTCGATCCGCTGTGCACCGCCGGACGTCTTGTGTCTCTCGCTTGACTGGTCGAATCGAAGGTTTCCCACTTCGTATGTTCATTCTGTCACATTTTGTTGCTTGTTCATTCAAGCAGGCGGTGTCCAGGACTATGGGCTCGCTCGTGGTGTCGTTATCAAATGGAGAGGTCGCATTACTGGAACCGAATCCAGAGACCGGCCTTCGACTCACCGACACATGGCATGCCCACGACTTCGAACCTTGGATTGCCGCCTGGGACTATTGGGATCCAGATAGCATCTTCTCAGGTCGGTAGAATTTCGTCCACGGCATAGCATATAACGGGCTGCGCTTGACGCTGGATTAAGGCGGGGATGACCTGAAGCTCAAAATCTGGGACAAGCGACAAGGCTTCGACACGCCGACCATGGTCAACAAAAGGTGCGTACCAAGTCTGCCGTTTTTGTCCTGCCACTGTACTGAGACCTACAAGATTCGATGCTGGCATCACGACGATCCAGAGTCATCCTCATGTCGAACACATATTTGCAGTCGGGAGGTGCGCCTGTGCTCGTAAACAGCTCGCCATGCGCCTCACGACATGGTTCCCTCAGCTACGACAGCACCGTGCGATTGTACGACAGACGTAAACCGCTGACACCGCTCACAGAAGCTGACGTCTCGGGTGGAGCCTGGCGAGTCAAATGGCATCCTGCGCCAAATAGGAACCACGATCTGCTCGTAGCATGCATGCACGACAGTTTCAAAATTATCAAGTTTCGCGATATCTGGGAACCGGGTCAACCCAAGACGGCCGCAGGGCAGAATTGGGAGATCGCGCAGACGTTCGATAAACACGAGTCTCTCGGCTACGGGGTCGATTGGTCGTTTTCGCCTTCCAATGGGTCAGAGCCGGGCAACACCTTGATTGCAAGTGCATCGTTCTACGACCACGCGCTCCACCTTTGGAAAGGCTAGGAGCAAGTATGGGGGTATTCTAATAGTAACATGTCAAGACAGCTGTCGGGAGGCGTCCTCAATATATATAACATCCAGCCGCGAGTAGAAACTGTTCGTGTCAACTATCGTTGGGGCCATCGTCTGTCATCCGGAAAGCTGATATGTAGATGGCTTGGTGACATCGTCACCCCGATGCTCCGATTCTGGGGCTTTGCTCAACTGACCTGGCCGCCGGCCTCCTACGTTTGGCCCCTTCAAGATGTACTCCAGAGTCCACCGCGACAGACCCCGTAGACAATGGGGTCTATGAAGGGCTGCAGAAACCAGTGTCGTTAAAGACAGCGTGAAGATGGCGCTAAGTCGAACTTGATCAGCAGATGCTTCAATAACTTCAAAAGCTGTGTTTACCTCTCCACTAGATATGCTCCAACTCTACCATTTCGTATCCATCTATCAGGCAGGCACGTACGTATGGCCCTGGGCATGACGTATAGGGCCATTTCCCCTCGGCGCCGGCGATTCTCCACCCAGATACTGCTACCACAAGCTAGGCAGCCCGCCAGTATGCAGCCGTATGGGCCATCATAGAAGTCATGAGAGATATTCGGAAGCAAGCGCGCGATGAGCGTCGTACGCGTGAGGCACACGGCGGCCCATATAGAGGAAACAAAGGTGGACAGGAATCCTGCGCTTCTGAGGATGCCTAGAAGCAGCCGACCGATTTCGGGTTTCCGGAGAAGAGAATAGGGGCGCATGAGCAACACAGGGAGGAGATGTACCTATGACGTTGGATTAGCGTAGGCCATACGAGCGATATTCTATTGCTTACGGGGAGATAGATGGCCAGCGCTTCTAAGAAGGCGTATAGTCCTCTTAGTGTTACATTTTGAGCACAACTTCCTTTGGCGAGATTGCCGTGGACAAGCTCGCAAGGCAAACCGCCGACACCATCGCGACCAGATACCCCCAAGGCTTTCCAAGTATTCGTAGCTGCCGGTCCCCCATGGCTGGGGAGAAGGCTAGCTGTTCCCCAGGACGCAGGATAACCTAGGTCTTGAGAAAGCGTGGCCACGATGTCGGGTTGGAGACGAGTGCCGTGGATATATGACCATTCACCGGTACGCAAGGCGCGAAGTGCCCCAACCAGGCGCTCGTCTATGTTGGCTAGGGATGATATCCTTCATATACTATGAGCATAATTCAGACAAATGCTTGGTAATTGACGGACCACTTGACATACGATCGCGGTAGTCTGTGGTGTGCTTTAGTTGGTCTTACAGCAATTGCACGGGAGTGCACACTGTTACCTTTGAGGCTCGTAGAAGAAACACCACATTATTCTGGGCAATTCAAGATACGTCAGGACACGGTAGAATGCAGAAGCACGTGAAACCAGACCTTGCGCTACTAGCCCAGAAAGCAAATGCATCCAATCTTGTAGTAATTTTGTGTCGACGGTTTCGTGCATCTTTATGGTCGACATGCCTGTAGATCATCTTCTGTGTCCATGCGTCGAAGGCACGGACTAAAAGTAGCAATGTCAACTCCAGACTCGCTGAAGTCCGCCGGGTGACATTGGAATTCGGTGAAGAGGGTATCATTCGAAGGATTATCGACTTCTCCTTGATGGATCGTGGGCGGAGACGTATGAGCGTGAACGCAAGAAGTGCAGGGAACGCATGGAGGAATAATGTTTTGGTCTCCGAATCCAGCGACTTGAGGTGCGCTTTGAGTTTTTGAATCCACTTGCGAGGGCGATCGGTAAAGGCGTCTGAATTTAGAATTTGGTCATCCTCAAGCTGGTTGCACAAGTGCTGGAGAAGGGAACCACCGCCAATAGCGGCGGTGATGGCGAAGGAGAACCCAGTAACGCCGAACTCGCGACGGAGGATGGAGTACAGGCCATGGAGGCCTCTCGCGCGGGCTTTCGGAGAAGAAATAAATGAAAACAAGGAAGGGCCGAGAGTAAGGGAGAGGGCGAGGGAGTAGGTGCGGAGGGCAACCTGGAGGGGATGGGTATTGGGGAGG